>CAUYRH010094056.1:0-18847 GCA_963574655.1 Perodicticus potto
TTGAATTCAACTTTTATTCCATGGTGGTCTGAGAAGAAAGAAGGAATAATTTCTATACTTTTCAATTTGCTGAGATTAGACTTGTATCCTAGGATATGATCTATCTCACCATATTTTAATGGACATGAACATAAACTGTATTCATTGATTTTTTTTTTTTGCAGTTTTTGGCCAGGGCTGGGTTTGAACCCACCACCTCCAGCATATGGGGCTGGCACCTTACTCCTTTGAGCCACAGGCACTACCCTGTATTCGTTGATTCTAAAGGAGGATAACTAAGGAGAAAGAGAGGTCTTAAAATGAGTTCACATGGGCATTGTTTCACCTAAAAAAAGGAAAGATATACAGAGGACAGGCAGTGGAAAAAGATAAGCAGGGTCATTAGGTGCATGTCACTAGGAAATCAGATTCAGGGTTACTCTGAAGAAGAAAGGTCAATCAGAAATGTCCACCCCACAAAGAGTTCATGCAGCTAAAAAAATAAAGTACTCACTGATACCACTATAAGCTACAGTGAAGAAATGCTTCTGTAAGTTGCCCACCCAAGGGACTGTAACAAACTGGTCAACATATGGAGGTGGTCAACATAAGGAACTAGGCCTACTGTACTGTTAACATACATGTGGTCCACGTCTGGTCTATGAAAAATAGGTCAACTTAAGGAGGTGGTCAGTGTAGGGACGTGGTCAGGTATGGAAGTTCTATATCTTATAAAAATCATTCTCCTTTCATTTTTTTTTTTGCCGGTGCTGGGTTTGAACCCACTACCTTTGGCATATGGGGCCGGCGCAATACTCCTTTGAACCACAGGCGCCACCCTCATTCTCCTTTCAAATGGAACTTGCAGCAAATAAAGAATAATTGCATTTCACATTTAAAAAAAAGAAAGAAAGAAAGAAATGTCCACCACAATGCAATGGGCTGTCTCACAAAGAACTGGATGGAAGTACCCAGAGATTGGTGATCATCTGCTAAAAAGGTCCTAGAAGCAACCCCTGCACTGTCTGGGAGGACAGACTAGGTTATCTCTCAAGTAATTTCCAGCACGTGAGATCTAAGATTCTGTGTACACATAAAAAGAAAGAGAAATGTTAAAATAAAATAAATATTCTTGATGTGCATGTTGGCTTCAAAATTTGGGGGCACCCGAGAACAGAGCATTAAAAATACCTTGTCTCTGCCTTGGAGATGTTCACAGCCTAGAAAGGACCATAAGTTAAAGTAATAAACCTTAAAAAAAAAATCATTTCATCTTAAGGACATTTGCACATGAATGTTTATAGCTGCTCAATTCACAATCACTAAGATGTGAAATCAATCCAAGTGCCCACCAACCCATGAACGGATTAATAAACTGTGGTATATGTATACCATGGAATACTATTTAGCCATAAAAAGATGGAGATTTTACACTTTTTGTATTAACCTGGGTAGAGCTGGAGAATATTCTCTTTAGTAAAATATCACAAGAATGGAAAAGCAAGTATCCAATTTATTCAATACTAATATGTAGCCAGTAGACGAAGGAATACCTGCCCACACAAGGGGAAGACTCAATTTAATTCAAGATGGGGGGAGAGAGGGTGAAGAAGGGGGATTGGTGTGCTGTCACCTAATGGGCACAGTGTAGGGGTATATGGCACCTCCTGGGTGAGGGACACAATTATGACAGAGACCTTACCTAACAAACGCAACATTGTAACTTAATCATTTGTGCCCTCATATTAATCTGAAATTAAAAATAAAAAACAAAATAATGAATGTTATAATATAGATGTCATGTTAATGCTACATTTAGTCCTGTATGTTAGAATTGATAATAAGAAATACATATTTCTCTATCTGCAATTGACATGTGGAAAGGTGGTAAGCAAACCCACAGCATGCGCCATCGCACCTTCGCTCAGGAAGGAATGAGGATTCTAAACCCAGGCACAGAGCCTGGTGGTGGGGGTGGTGATACGAGTCAAGTCCTGCCTTTAACTGAATGTCTTTGGGTCGATATTTTTGGTTTATGTGTGCCAAATATAATCCATGCATAAAACCCAGAACAGCCGTCTTACAGGGAGACTGATTTTCTCCAGAATATGAAATCTGGACTTTGGGTGGGGGTGGGCTGGGAGGGGGGGAAGACGATTTTCTTCTTATCTTACCCCAACCAGAAGTTCTGGCGGTTACTCTCACTTGTAAGCCTTGAGCCAGTCCGGTCTGGGGACTTCACGCACACGTGTCCCCTGCGCGGTCTCCACCCTGCGCATGGTTCCGTGTTCCCGGCGCTTTGCTCCGGTCCTCCAGTCCCCTCCCGGAGATGCGCAGAGTCCGCGCTCCGGGTCAAAGCCGGGCCTGTGACCTCGCACTTCTAGTCCGCGCTCAGGGTCAAAGCCGGGCCTGTGACCTCGCACTTCTAGTCCGCGCTCCGGGACAAAGCCGGACCTCTGACCTTGCACTTCTAGTCCGCGCTCAGGGTCAAAGCCCGGCCTGTGACCTCGCACTTCTAGTCCGCGATCTGGGTCAAAGCCGGGCCTGTGACCTCGCACTTCTAGCCCGCGCTCCGGGTCAAAGCCGGGCCTGTGACCTCGCACTTCTAGTCCGCGCTCCGGGTCAAAGCCCGGCCTGTGACCTCGCCCTGCTCTCTGGCAGCTGGGGTCCGGGTTTCCAGCCAGTGGGGCTGTCTGTCTATGACCGTTCTGCGCACGCCGGTCTGACCCCAGGCTTCGGACTCACCTGAGCCTCCTGATGACCAGCGCGTCTCTCTCCCTCGTCGCCCTGGTTCTGCTCCCTCCCCAGAACTGGCTTTCTCTCGCGGCCCCCCAACCCTGTGCTTTCGGGAGAACTACAGAGCGGCTCTCCAAGCTGTGAGAATTTGGAGGGAAGTAAGAAAGGGGTGGGAACGTGCGTGTGCCCGTTTATTCCATGCCCGTGTTATCCTAGTGACGCCTCGATCCCAGGGTCAGGTCAGGGATGCGGTGACAGCAGCACCAGGCCGGTGCCGAGCCGGGGAGGAGCCTCGTCCCCGGAACCCGCCCGCCCCGCGGCCCCTCTGCAGCTGGCCTGTAGGGGGCGCCCGCGGCTCCTGCCCCTCCCGGGTCCCTCCCGGGAGCGGTGGGTGGTCTGCCTTCACTCCGGCTGGTGAGATACCCAGTTTTTGCCCCAGTTCCAGCTAGAATTATTAAACAGATTTACACCAGAGGGCTCACACCACACAGGCACACAAACTCACGCGCATGCGCTGTGTAGGCTCTGCAGCTAACTACCCACGCTCAACATCTCCCACTATGCAGACGCCTGTACACATCACACACCCGCAAACACTCGTACTTGAGCACACACCATACTGTCAGCACACAGTCAGCACACGGACACATTTTCCCCATGCAGACACCCATTGACCTATATACAGCCATGCAGCTTTCATGCCTAACTGTATACACACACACACACACCACGTAGGCACCTAGCATGTATAACACAGCACAGTCATCAGAAGGAAAGACAGACTTAGTGACCAAGTTTTACACCGACAGTTGTAAGAAAAGAACTGTGACTCACTAAACAGAAATGACTGTAGATTGCTGCTCGCCAGCGTCCTGCTCAGAAGTCATTCAAGTTGGAGGCGTCAGCAGGGAAAATTTAGTTTCCTGCCTCTCCTAAGCCCAGGGAGTGCCTAGGAGCGACCTTCCATCCCACCATCATCTTTGTCTACGAGGAAATGCTTTAAATCTTCATACCTCCTTCCATTTCTCCCAGCTTCCTAACTATTCCCTTGGGTGAAATCTGGGGTCTGGCACTTTGTAAATTCTCCATAGTGACCCGTTTCCCTCCTTCCTTCCAGAGCACAGACCTTGAAGCCTGACATCCTGTTCAAATCCAAGTCTGCTGCTACCAGCGGTATGACCCTGGCCTGGTTACTTAACCTCTCCGCGTTTCAGTTTTCTTATCTGTAAAATGAGGTTTATGATAGTATCTCCCTTATGAGAAAGAGCAAATTAATTAATATATGAATTAACTATTGATGTCGTTGGCTGCATCTCACAATTCTAGCCTTCCAAGGCTGCTTTGAGTATGACTTTGTGTATATCCCCTGAGGTCTCCGCAGGCCTCCTCGGTGAAAGTTGAGAGATCTCTCCCTTTCCCAGCTGCATTCTCCTCCTCTTCAATTTTCCCAGAAGCTGACTCCAGGCTTTCTCTTCTTTTGCTTGTTTACCATTTCCCGCCAGCCCTCTTCTGAATTTCCAGCTTTTTCCAGTCACCTGGTCACCCAGGCTGGAGACCTGGAGTCACATAGGGCCTGCCTGATGTTTGTTTGGACCTCACAGCCTGATCAGCACTGAATCCTGCAGAATCCTTCTGCACATCCTTCCCATTCTCCCCCAGGGAGCTTTGCCCTGCCTCCCACTTCCAGGGTCTCGCTCACTGCCGAATGAGATCGGAATCTAATACTAGAAGGAAACATATTCCACTGGCTCGAATCAAGGCAGGCAGCACTGCCAAGCAGCACTTCCAAAGCAGAGCTTCCTCCAGTTTCATTCCGGGCTTTGTTCTGTGGTGTTGAGTGAGCATTTACTCCCTGTACCCACCACTGTACATACACACGTATAATCTCAACTGATCCCCAAATGACCTTTTTGGGGGGGTGCTATAATCATGCTTATTTTTTAGGTGAGGTAACTAGAGCTTTGAGAAAGGCCAGAACGTGCTCAGTGTCCTGGCCATGGCCGGATTCAAATGTCAGAGTGTCTAAGTCCTGTGTAAGTCTACTGCGACCCACCAGGGACCCCAGCAATGCCAGTTCCCAGAGAGAAGAATGCGTCACAACAGTCCCGACTGTCCTTTGTTAATCACACTGGACTTTGTGCTTAACTTTTTTCTACTCTGGGTCCCTGTTCATGCCATTTGGGACAAATGCCTTTCTTCATTTCTCTCTTCCTTCGAACTCCACGCCAATGCCATCTGTCACATAAAGCCTTTTTCTTTCTCTTCCTTCCTTTTCTTTTTTCTTTTTATTTATTTATTTATTTACTTTTTATTAAACTTCCTTGAATGACTAGTGATGATGAGCATTTTTCATGTGTTTATTGGCTATTAATGAATTTTTTTATTTTTATTTTTAACAAGTGAACATTTTATTAAGAATTAAACAAAGGTATGATGTGATACAGTACAAGCAAGACACTCAAGATAGGTATAATAGTACTACTCACACAAAAAGTAAAATCATTGTAAAATCATTGTGGTCTATGAGCTTAAAAAAAAGTTTTTGTTTTGAAATATTTTGTAACTTACTTTTTTACTTAACATTATATTGTGAATTTGTTTCCAAATTGAAAAGTACAGACCAACATCCTTTTTTAAAATTAGTCTTTTGTTTTGTGAATATACCATAATTTATTCAACAAGTCCTTTATTGATGAACAGTTAGATTGGTTACAATATTTGGCTATTATAGTTTATTAGAATATATCCTTTTATCTATCTATCTATTATTATTATCTGAGTATTACCTTTGTATAAATCCTAGAAGTAAAATTGCTAGGTGATGTATAACTCTTTATTGTCAAATATTAATTTGTGTAACAACCTTTTGGAAGTTATAGATGTTAGCAGAATACTAAGATGAATGAGAATCCATGTTCTTGACCTTTGTTTTCCATTAAACCTTCCCTGGAGTAAAGATCTTCACATCTAGTTGGCTTTAGTAGCCTCTTGCTCTTGTTCTCTAGAATAGCACAACTATTCAACTTCCAATTTCCCATTTATTATATGGTCCAGCAATTAAAACTCTTGGAGAACGGAACAGCTAATTGAACCACAACTTCTAAGTTCTGGTTCAAATCCATGTTTATTTGCTCTTTGGTATAAAATGCCTGCATTGTATTTTTCAGATGTATATCAATTTTTTTTGTGGAGTTCCAGACATACTTCGCTCAGGATTATGCACAGACAGCATGGATCCATTCCATCATAGACTGTGTGACCATGCTGTGTGGTGAGTATCACTTCCCAGCATAGATAACTGCTGGCTACTCTTGAACTATACATGACAGTGACCTTTCACTGACTTTGATTACTAGTGTTTCTAAGCAGAAGAGCTATGTTAAAACTGGCTAACAATATGTAAAAAGGAAAAGATCAATCTTAGCTTTGGCCAAAGCAAACTAGACTTTCTCTTGGAATGAATGCTTTTAGCTGATGTCAATGCTGAACATTGCAGAACTTGTCCTGATTTTGGAGGCAGTTTACCTTGCAGTATATGCTTGGCTTCTCTCTTCCAAATGCTGTGGCCGTCTCACTCTCCAGTCCTGTGAGCAGTCAGTGGATAGCTCCATGAGCCATCACTATGTGACCTCCTTGGAGGATGCCACAGTGTTGCATCACATCTCAAGTCATGGTTTGCAGTCTTGTTTCCTTCCCAGAGGGTTCAAAATTTGGTTCATGGATTTCATCTTCATCATGCATAAATCTTTGTGCATAAGGAAGTATTGGGGAAGGATAGATTGTGTCATCATGAGCTAAACACATTCGTTATGGCTATCATTTCATTTGAGAAAGTGTTATATAGGCTGTTCCAGAAATTCATTGAAACTAACATTCCATCTGTATACTAAAAGACAATAAAGTTATCAGATTGGCATCTGAGAGAATGCCTAAGATTGGATCAAATTGTCTGCAGCCCAGATACAATTGGTTCTTTCTTTTCAGTGAGAACTGAGTATTTTAGAAAACTTATCTTTTCAGGTCTTGTCTTAGGGCAAAAGACAAATGCTATCCATGTCATTCAGTAACTCATAATAACTGCATCTGATTTCATTAGGTACTAAAACGTTTATTTTTAGGAATCAGTTGTATTGTGCTGGAATATATTTCCTTGGTTGGGTGGAATTTAAAGAACTCTAGGACTAAAATCAGGTTTTATAAGATGGCTAAGTAGATTCTCTGACCCAATAAGAAGGTCGTAAAGGCTAAAAAAAAGGTCATATTAGGGTTTTATAGCTTGTCTTTTTTTTTTTTTTTAACCAGTAAAACAATTACTTAATTATCAGGGTCACATTATTAGTCACAGCCTTTGTATCAGCACACCAAGAAATGTGTTTGTCTTTTATGGAGAATAAAGGTGACTCCTCTCCCTCACTGGCATCTTTTGGAGAATATTCATAATCCCCGAAAGAGGAGTAAATGGTCTTAGCTGACCAGCATGTTCGCAATTACCATGTGAGGCTTTAAGCAGGATCATGTCCGAAGCAGCATAATTAAATTCTATGCAAGAACGAGAGGTCTATTGTACCCAGTTACCATATACCCAACATGATCACCTGGTAACGTGAAATCGGAACATTAGAGTTCAGAGCACGGACAAGAGGCTGCAGAATCACATCTGCGACACTAACTGGGAACGGATCTGCTCTGTGATGAATAGAAAAGTGAACATTCGAGTCAGCTCCCAGTTTCCACCTGATCAATAATACACAATCATCTTCTGCAGCTACCCAAAGAATCAGCTCTGCTGATTATTAAATCATAGCTGTGTACATTAATGCAATCATGGGGTACAATGTGCTGGTTTTATATACAATTTGAAATATTTTCATCAAACTTGTTAACAAAGCCTTCACGGCATTTTCTTAGTTATTGTGTTAAGACATTTATATTCTACATTTAGTAAGTTTCACCTGCACCCTTCTAATAGATGCTGATCTTTTTACTAGGTGTACCGGTATTGAATTATTCCCTACAAAGAAACCCACAGGCCTTTCATCACTCCTGTCATTAATCTAGGAGACTCAAAGAGTAAAAGGGCAAAATAAGCTCAGGCTCAGAGTCAAGGGCCATGAGCTGTGCTTCTTAGTGGCCTTGGGCATGCCATGCCCCTCTGAACTTCAGTTCCTCATGGGCCTTTTATAAAATAGGTTTAATGAATATTCTATAAGCCTTGAGGTTGATATAGTTCTGTCACATCGGTAAAACAAAATGTCACCATGGCGTGAATTCTCATAGATTTTTCTGAGTGTGGATTTCTCTTTCACAGAGTGTGCTCATGTCTGACAGCAGTGCCAAATTGTGGAATTGTCTATGGTCTCTCTCCCAGGTCTTTTACTGCATAACTCTGCTGGCCACACAGTGCTCTCCACTCTCTGCCCCCACCAATTAACTGTCATCATTACTGCTCGTGGCGTGTGGTCAATACCATAGCAAACATCCCTGTTCAAGTGATGTGGGTTTCAGTAAAGAATGGATCCTGTTTTAAAAACACCCAGTAGTCCTGGTGTTATGAGCACTAAAAGGCAAGCCAGGAGACTTGAGTTCTAGTCCAGCACTGCTACTTATGTTCTGTGTGATAATAAACAAATCACTTCCTCTCTCTGGGCCTCTGTTTCCAAAGCGGTAGAATTAGTGGAGAGGGCTGGATGTTTTAAAGGTCAATTATTTTCTGCTCTGCCAGTGCAACATCACAGCTTTCACAGTGCCTTCAAGGTCTTTCTGTTCAACTTATTTATCATTGTTTTTGAAGCTCCACTCGGGAGTGTTGTGAGTAACCATTTATCCTGCCAAGTGGGAATCATGCTGGGTGGCTTGCTTGCATCTACTGGTCTCATCCTGGGCTCATTTGCCACCAGTCTGAAGCATCTCTACCTCACTCTGGGCGTTCTTACAGGTAAGGGCACTTTGTACCTTTGTCCATTTGTCTTGCTTACCCCATCCTGGGGCTGCCAAGTACATCAACAGAGCAGTGATTTAAAGAATATTCATTTTGTTGAATGCATAATTTAGCTGACCTAGCATATGTCTACCTACCTCACAGTTAAACAGAGCTAGAAATGGGATTGCACTAATCTAATGAAAATAGATCACCACCTGAATTCTGCTATAGGATAAAAGTAATTCTCGCTTTTTCTTTGGCGTTAGTGTATAGTAAGATTCTGTACTCAGAAGAAACAAGATATTACTCAGGGTGACGTAAACTTTCAGCACTGGTCATTCTTCCAAAACCTTTGCCAAAACATTAGAATACTATCTATGGTTAAACAGAGCTGCCCTTGCTTTATAATGAATATCATTGTGCAATGAATTTGAGTTTTCAATTTAAAAAAGAAAGCCCCTGTGAATATTCTTGTATTACACACTCTATCTTGATGCTGTGGAAGTATTGTCTTAGTGAATCATAATGAATCCTATGGAAAGTGAAGCAACAGATGTGAATTCTATAAATTACGCTTAAAGGGACTGCATAGGATTAAGATGGGGTTGGTTGGTGGGTCTAGAATAGCAGTTTGCCCATCAATTAGAGGGGTGTGGGGATTAGCACCAACTCCTGTCTGGGTATCGTGCCACTGGCGTAGTGTGAATCAGGCCTGTAAAGGACGTAACCTCATAGTGAGGCCATAAATATGGCTCTTTCAGCTAAAGAAGGTGCATCTGCTCCTAGTAACCCACAAGGCCTGACTACTTTGGTGACTAGTGGTCCCAGTTTACCAGGGAACATCCTGGTGTTAGCACTGTAATTCCCACCACAGCCTGGAACCCATCGGTCAACTCTGTATAGCTGGCCACCCTGCAGATGGAAACAGGAGCTGAAAGTAGTTCTTTCTTGTCTTTTTCTGACATTGTAATTGCCAGGAAATCCAGACTTATAGCCCTTCAGATTTTCTTGACTTAAAAAGTAACAGAAGCTGAAGACCTTTAAAAAGATTTCTGGACTATCAACACTTTTCTGCTGACCTTAAGGGAGGTTTCCATGTTGCTATATTCGCATATAAAGATGGCATGATGTTTCCCAACTATGTGAAATTACTCTGAAACTTTTATGAAGTTATACATGGGATTTCAATCCAAATTCCAGGGTGGCATAGATTATCAGGATTGATTCTTTATAGGCAGTGAAGAGTTAGGGGAAAAAAAGAGTTAGGGAGGGCGGCGCCTTTGGCTCAGCGAATAAGGCACCGGCCCCATATACTAAGGGTAGTAGGTTCAAACCTGGCCCTGGCCAAACTGCAACAAAAAAATAGCCAGGCGTTGTGGCGGGTGCCTGTAGTCCCAGCTACTCAGGAGGCTGAGGCAAGAGAATCACCTAAGCCCAGGAGTTGGAGGTTGCTGTGAGCTATGTGACGCCCCGACGGCACTCTACCAAGGGCAATAAAGTAAAACTCTGTCTCTACAAAAAAAAAAAAAAAAAGTTAGGGCAAATATCTGGATAATTTTGGTAAAAGAAAAAAAAAGGAGGAGGGATAAGTTTCTTTAGTTAGCATTATACAGATATTCTATTTAGTTCCAATTTAGTTTCTATGATAATTTTTACATTCTTCATTTAACTTTGTTGAAGAAATAAGATTTTCTTAAGGGTGTTCTTCCTGAGAAGAAAGTCATATCTATTCTACATTTTCCAAATTGTGAATGACTGGTGAGGGAAAACTTTTTCAGCTTGATGTTGGAAAAAGTTTTAAAAGAGCTTACCAAAGACAGATTCTCTTTAATCCAGGTTGTTTTATTCCAAGATACTTTCTTTCACTGGCTGTGCATGGTGTACCAGCACTCACAGGGCTCTCTTTATTCCCAGGTCTTGGATTTGCACTTTGTTACTCTCCAGCTATTGCCATGGTTGGCAAGTATTTCAGCAAACGGAAAGCCCTTGCTTATGGCATCGCCATGTCGGGAAGCGGTATTGGCACCTTCATCCTGGCTCCTGTGGTCCAGCTCCTTATTGAGCAGTTCTCCTGGAGGGGAGCATTACTCATTCTTGGGGGCTTTGTTTTAAATCTCTGTGTTTGTGGTGCCTTGATGCGGCCAATTACTCTTAAAGAGGACCGGACGACACCAGAGCAGAACCACGTCTGTCCAACTCAGAGCGAAGACTTTGAGCGGGCTTCTCCCTTTTCACCTCTGACCAAAACATGGACACAGACTTGCCTCTGCTGCTCTTTGCAGCAGGAGTACAGTTTTCTACTGATGTCAGACTTTGTTGTCTTAGCCATCTCGGTTCTGTTTATGGCTTACGGCTGCAGCCCTCTCTTTGTGTACTTGGTGCCTTATGCTTTGAGTGTTGGAGTGAGTCACCAGCAAGCTGCTTTTCTTATGTCCATTCTGGGGGTGATTGACATTATTGGCAATATCACATTTGGATGGCTGACTGACAGAAGGTAAAACCCACGAACCTACAATCGGCTCTCCCCCCAGGGACTTTAGGCTTTGAGTTTCTCCTTGCCCCCTTTCCCTGTGGACTACCTACATCTGAATAATGTTGACAAGTCTTCAACGTTGGTGGTTCTCCTAGATCCAGGGTTGGCAACCTTTTCTGTGAGAGTGCAGACAGGAGACATTTTTGGCCATTGTAAGTCAGTTGATCTACTAACTACCTGACTCTGCTGTTGCAGCCCCGAAAGCAGACATAGACAATACATAAACAAACCAGAGTGGTTATTTTCTAGGAAGTCTTTATTTATCCACACTGAAATTTGAATTTCTCTTATAGTTTTTACAGGTCACAAGATACTGTCCTTTTGATTATTTATCTCAACCATTTTAAAGTAGAAAAACAATTCTTAGGTCATAGGTAGTACAAAAACAGGTGATGGGCCAAATTTGGCCATAATTTGCCAACCCATGTTCTGGTCAGTTTAGGATGGTGGATTTGTCTAAGTTCCAGAAGTCTAGGGTAACCGCAAGTTCTGGTGATAGATTTAATTCCATCCGGAGTCAAGTCAGTCTTCAGGCAAGACAATCTCTGGCTGAGTATTGTGGTTTCAGTTGTGGTTGAACCACCCTAGAGACTGCCTGGCAATGGAGGAGAAGCAGAAGCCAGTCCAGGCAGGAGGATCAAGTGCAGCAGTAACACGGAAGCCACACATCATCTGCATCGGACACTTATGTTTGAAAGTACAAATAGCAAATACTTTCATATTAATTGTAGGGTTAGAAACCAAAGGTATAAGAAATCTACCCAGTAGTTTCTTCATTAAATGCTCATCTGTTTGGACTGAAGAGTGCAAGCTACTCATAATCTCCTAAATGATGGACACAAGCTATGACCTGGGAGATCAGTTATCTAGTAGTGTCTCTCGAATTATGTCACGGGTCATTAGTCAGGATACAACTGCCACTCTCCAGTGTGATGGATGTAATATGTAAGATCAATTCCACATTTTTTTTTTGAGACGGAGTTTCACTATGTCACCCTCAGTAGAGCGCGTGGCATCACAGCTCACAGCAACCTCAAACTCTTGGGCTTAAGCAATTCTCTTGCCTCAGCCTCCCAGGTAGCTGGGACTACAGGCACCCACCACAATTCCCAGCTATTTTTTTTTATTATTGTTGTCATTGTTGTCTAGCAGGCCCGGGCCGGGTTTGAACCAGTTAGCCCTGGTGTATGTGGCCGGTGCCCTAACCATTGAGCTATGGGCACTGACCCTCAATTCCACATTTATAATGATTAAGGAAGAAGGAGGAGAGCAAGGGATATCTATCTTCACAATATAACGTGGCAAGCAGCAGCAGTGTGTAGATACACTGGAGGCATCACTGGCCAGGCATACAAGACCTGAGTTCCTGTGCCAGCTCTGTCCCTCTAACCCTATGATCTACGGAAAGTCACCTAACCTCAGATCCTCAAGGGTTGTAATCTATAAAATGCGCAAGCACAATATTTGCCTGTTGACCTCATACCATTTTGCAAATCTCAAATGGGCCTATAGATAGAAAAATGTTTGTAAAGGATAAATTGTTGGACCTGACATTATGCAGAGTCTTTGCAATAATTGGTATCATAGAGGGGTTTGGAGTCACAGAAGGAAAATGTAAAGGAAGTATCTGTCACTGGAAATCGGACTTAGTTCAAGACCTTCATCATATCCAGTTAATCATTCACATTCCAACTTCCCCTTTGTAATAATCACTCAGGTTATTGAGCATCTACGAGGTGCCAGATACCAGTGGATAACAAAACTGGAAGCATCTAATATGGTTGGGTACTAGGAAGTGTTAGTCTCCTGACACTCTACATGTTATTTCCAGCTATCTTTAAAATAGTTATCTATCTCTCTGTGATGAGAGATAGATAACCTTCCCATTTTATGGCCAAAGAAACTGAAGAGTTAGGCAGTTCGTGGGTGAAATAACTCATTTTATTTCTCTATATTTCTAGTTCTAGGGCACATATTCCACATATTCTTTCTACTATACAGTGCTTCCTAGGAAGATGAATTCTTGCATTCACATAAAAGATAGGAAGACAACATAGGTAAAACAGGGTGGCGAGGCCATCGCTATGAGTACCTGCAATGCTTATTGCTGTATGGCCGTGATTCTACAGCTGTTTTACAGAACCTTAGTGCATCCTACACTCATTTTTATTCCTCACATCCACAGGTGTCTGAAGAATTACCGGTATGTTTGCTACCTCTTTGCCGTGGGACTGGATGGGCTCTGCTATCTCTGCCTTCCAATGCTTCAAAGTCTCCCGCTGCTTGTGCCTTTCTCTTGTACCTTTGGCTACTTTGATGGTGCCTATGTGACACTGATCCCAGTAGTGACTGCAGAGATGGTGGGGACCTCCTCTTTGTCGTCAGCACTCGGTGTGGTGTATTTCCTTCATGCAGTGCCGTACTTGGTGAGCCCACCCATCGCAGGTAGGTTTCCAGAGGGAACCCCCAATCACCTCTTTGTCGGTTTGTCTTGAAAACACTGCACCCACACTAGACTGGCAAGAGAGCTGAGAAAGGGTGAAAGAAAGCCACCAAAAACAGCCGTGTGTTATACTCTTCTTCCAACCAAGTGGGAGCCTTGGCCTCCTTGGAAAGAAAAAGCCCCACATTAGGGTCTGGATTCCTTTCCACACTAATGATGGGAACGGTGTAATGGAGCAGTTGGCTCAGACTTCCCAGTTAGTAGGGCCCATTCAGAGGGAAGTCTGGCGGGAGTACAGGATTCCAGCAGGGGGCAGTGGGTGGTGAGGCTCAGATGGTAAGCACCAAGTGTCATAGTGGAATGTTTTGAGTGCCAAGCCAAGGAGCTGGGCTCTATTTAGAAACTGGAGAGTATTAAAGTTTGTGTGCAAAGGGGTAAAACAGTAAAGAATGTATTTTAGAAAATATAATCTAGCAATTGATGTAGTAATCTAAAGGACAGAGAGTTAGGATTCCATTCTAATATTAATAGTATTAGGAGCAAACTGATAAAGGCCTGAAGCAAAAAAAAAATGTAAATGAGCTCTGGGGACAAGGAGAAGATTTTTGGAAAAAAAAAATTAACTGACTTTAGCATAGGAGGGCAAAAGAGAGAAAGAAGTCAAAGATGACTTTGTAAATGATGTCATGGTTGAAAAAGATAAGGAAATGGAGAAACTGGCTTTGCCTGAAAAATAATGAATTTAATGTTTAGATATATTTAGATATCCGAAATACTCAGGTGAAAATGCTCAGTAGAACTATTTAAGAATGATGTCTGAGCTTTAGAAGAAGGCCATATTTGGATATATAGATTTGGGAATCATCAGATAAAGCATCTAGAATGTTTTAAAAACTGTAAAATGCTAGAGAAATTTAAAGCATGATTAAACAAATATTGAAAAATATTTATTCCATGCATTAACCAAGTAATTCTACAAATTTATTGCTTGTGTAATGAGGATTTTGCTTGGTGGCTTGGAGAGACAGTAGCAAACAGGTCAGAACCTGTTTCTCCTTCCTGGAGCATGTGGTCTAGACCAGTGCCTTTCCAGAATGAGATCCTGGGACCACCTGCATCAAAATCCCCTAGGGCTCTTGTTAAAATGCAGATTCATTTACACTCCCACTGGTGATATGAATCTTTGGGAGGGCGGTTTTCCAAAAATCTACATTTTCAACTGGTTTTCTTTGATACACATGCACAGTAAATACTGAGAATAACTAGTCTAGATTATTACCTGACTAAATTTAAAAACCGGGAGAGTGAACAAGGTCTTTGAAGATAGTGAAAAGAGAAATGGGCTGGCCATTTGCCTAGAAAATAGAAAGGGAATTTTTGAAGAAAGCAGGGTTTCTGCTTAGCTATTACTATGAATAGATGGTTTCAGGCTGTTTCCCAAACACAGAAGTTTGTGGTTGGGGGAGAAGCAGCAAAGTAGGGGAAATAGTGGCTGCTTAACTGTGGCAGATTAAAAAGTACTGGTCAGTTCAAGTTCCATGGTATAGGACTTTAAGGTTAGTGCTTAATTTTTGAGAACTGCCCCCCAAATGTTCCCAGATCCTCCCTCCATAGCCAGTTTTACTTTTCATCAACTTTTAGGAGCAGTGTCATTCTGTTAAAGGTCACAGGACACAGATGAAATTGGGGCTCCTAGATCCTTCGTTAGTGTATGGCCTTCTTTTGGCAAATCAAAAATTATTACTAAGAATTAGAGGATGTGAGTTCTTACTATGAAACTTCTCTTGTTTATTTACCTTTCAAATGACAGCTCTCTACTAGTCTTTTCTTTTTGGTGCTACATAAATGCACAAGTAAATAACATAGTTAACTAAAATATTTGAGAGTAATTTTAATTCCAGAAAACTTTGTGGGGCTTATAATAATTTGAAGTGGGTAAAAGGAGAAATCATATACTTCTTAGTTAGGTTTTCTTGGCATATAAATAAAGTTTGAAGGACTTTTTTTTAAAAAGCCTTATGTTAATCATAAAGTAATTGCCTAACCAGGTAGTCTAATTTTACCCTAATGTTCTGATCATCTGCTCCCTATTTTGCTTATTATATGCCCTTGTTTTCCTCAAAATTTAGGGCAGGGATAAATATTAAGATTAATTTGTTGCAAGAAAAGATAAAGAAAAAATGGTTTTAAAAATATGCCTTCAGAAGTGTGCATTTGCAACTGCTAAACTGGGACAAAGGTCTGATTTTCCAACTGGATAAGGTATGATGACTGAATTCAATTGAAAATTTGGACAGTATTCTGAAGCATGTCATGTTACTCAAGATAGTATATGAATGCTGGGAATATTATTAGCATTTTGCCCGATTATGTTCTCTTAACCTCCTTGGTAAATTATCCCAACTTCAATAATTTCTGTTTTTTCTACCAGATTTCATGGGGTTAATAATAACAAATATTTATTGTGTGATCACCAAGTACATGTACTCTTCCAAGCCCTTTAGATAATCATCATCATCAATTCATTTTAGACGTTTCTCTGGAAAATAGAATGTATTTTTCAGTTGCTGTGTGATATTTTTGGGCGATCTGCATTTTGTCTTAAAATTATAATGGTGGTGCTAGCAATCTATTGTTATTATCCTTACAAATTACTAGGTTTGAGAGTGGGTGAGTGACTGAATTTTCAACTCAACAATATGATTTTGCTGTTGTTTGTTACAGGGTGGCTGGTAGATACAACTGGCAGCTACACGGCAGCATTCCTTCTCTGTGGATTTTCAATGATATTTAGTTCTGTGCTGCTTGGCTTTGCTAGACTTGTAAAGAGGATGAAAACAACCCAGCTGCAGTTCCTTGCCAAAGAATCTGACCCCAAGCTACAGTTGTGGACCAATGGATCAGTGGCTTATTCTGTAACAAGAGAATTAGACCAGAAAGACGGGGAATCTATGGCTACGGCAGTGCCTGGTTACCACCCCACCTGATCAATGGCCTTGAGCCTGGGAATCTTCAGGGTTGATCAAAGTGGGGCCACATGATTGCTCATGTTTCTGAAGCATTTTATTCTGGCACAGCACTGCCTTCCGAGGACATTATTACTGTTGTTTATTAATATATTTATAAGGGAAAATAGAGAATAATAAAGAAAGCTGGCCTAGCCCAGAGTTTGCTCATTTGGGGTTTGCACTCAGAATTCAACTTACATCTTTTGGGCAATGAGCATTGCTGCATGGAGAATGTAAGGACACCACTGATGTAATCAGCTGTCATGAGGTGTAATTTCCAGGCATAACTAAACCAGATGACACTTGGACAAAGTCTCTGTCCCTACACCTCCCCCCCATAACCCCCCAGTTAGAAGGTGAATGGAAACACTGACGTGTAGGTATGCTTACATGGGTCATTACGAAGGTTTTGAGATACACAAAAATTCAGAAATGTAGTATCCACACAGATGGAAACGAATGAAGCCCTCCCAGCAAGACTAACAAGCCAAGCAAAATTTGCACGGGTGAATGAGAAAGGACAATGTCGACTGTGCTTCTTGGAAGGGGAAAAATGGCCCATAACACAGACTATCTCAAAACTTTGGTAGTGAACTGTGTACCTTTTGCTTTTGGTGGGGGAGGGGCAGTGGTCAGTTTGGGTGTGACAGTGGAAAGTGAAGATGTGAAGTCTTTTATAGTGGACTTCCTCATTAGGGTTTTGGGTGGGGATGTTAAGGAATATTCGAGATTCCTCAAAAGCTGATAATAAACATAGAAAAAAAGAGATCATCTCCCCTTACCCCCACCGTTAGTATTCCAGCCAGTCCATGCCTTTCCCAATGGCTAGGTACCACTTTAGGAATCCAAAGAATCATGGAGTGCCGTAGTTGGAATAGATATTAAAGGGTGACTGGTAAGAACTTCTCTTTGAAATTGTTCACTGGAGGCTGGCAACCTGTAGCTCAAGTGACTAGGGAGCCAGCCACATACACCAGAGCTCATGGGTTTGAATCTAGCCTGGGCCTGCCAAACAATGACAATGACAACCAAAAAATAGCCGGGCATTGTGGTGGGTGCCTGAAGTACTAGCTACTTGGGAGGCTGAAGCAAGAGAATCACTTAAGCCCAAGAGTTTGAGGTTGCTGTGAGCTGTGACATCACAGCACTCTACCGAGGGCAACACAGTGAAACTCTGTCTCAAAAAAAAAAAAAAGAAAGAAAAAAGAAAGAAAGAAAAGAAAAAAGATACTGTCCACTGGAAACTAAAAGCTCCTTACATAAAACTATGTCCCGGGTGCTCACCCCTGTTATAATACTATTACATACCATGCTCACTTTCAATTTAGCAAACATATCTGGTCACAAGGGCAACCTCTCAATCTTACCTGAAATGTTAAGAAAAATACAGTTTCCCTTGGTTTTACTTCAGAAAGAACTCTCTGATTTAAACTGCAGACACATTCATATTAGGAACAGAAAAGTGTTGGCAGTATTCCAGTTGGGCTGGAATTGAATTCTTGAGTCAGCAGGCTCTGGTGAGAGTTTTCTTTGCAGATTAGACAGTTAAGTTCATCATTACCCAAAACAGGATTGGGAGAGGCTGTTACCTGAAAAATATTATCCTAGAGATATTCTAAAGGTGAGATTCTTTTCTCTCTGTATTAATTCTTATTCCAATGTCCACTGCTCTTCATCTCTTTATGGATAATAATTAGAAACTTAACTCCTTGGATGAGAATAATTTATTCATTCCCAAATAGCACACTTTTCTATGGTGTGGGATAATTTCTGAATCTTCAGATTGAAGAGGAAGGGCATGGAGAGAGAAAGTTTAGATCCCCTGGTTTGCCTTTTTTTTTTTTTCAGACAGAGCCTCAAGCTGTCACCCTGGATAGAGTGCTGTGGCATCACAGCTCACAGCAACCTCCAATTCTTGGGCTCAAGTGAGTCTCTTGCCTCTGCCTCCCAAGTAGCTGGGACTACAGGTGCCCGCCACAATGCCCGGCCATTTTTTGGTTGCAGCCGTCATTGCTGTTTGGCGGCCCAGGCTGGATTCGAACCCGCCAGCTCAGGTGTACGTGGCTGGCGCCTTAGCCCGTTGAGCTACAGGCGCCGAGCCCTAAACTTGTTTTAATACAAATTTTTTTTATAACAAAGTACTTAGGCTGGCACATACCAGCTAGTATCTGATGTTATTTTCTCATGGTTAAATCATTTGATCATCAACCCCAGAGAATGACGGTACT
>CAUYRH010094058.1:0-18026 GCA_963574655.1 Perodicticus potto
TAGTCCCAGCTACTTGGGAGGCGGAGGCAAGAGACTCGCTTGAGCCCAGGAATTGGAGGTTGCTGTGAGCTGTGATGCCACAGCACTCTATCCAGGGTGACAGCTTGAGGCTCTGTCTCAAAAAAAAAAAAAAAAAAGAGATCAAGCATGGTGACACACACCATGTGACAACAAAGGACTTCCCGGGGAGCCCCACCAGGCCGGCAGTATGCAGGGCATGAGGGGCACCGACCACCCCAGGCCCCTGCTCCTCTTGGGTCTGATCAGTCGGGACCCCACAGAGAGAATCCCAGAGGGGGCCCATGAAGCACTGTCTGTGCCACACGACGATCACGTTGTCTGTCGCACACCAGCACTCCAGAACTCGCCTGAACCCAGCCGGCCAGACACCCAGGTGGGCCAATGGTCCCAGTTTTTCCCTAGGTGCTGGCTCAGCCTGGGGTCTCCTCGGGCTGCCTGCCAGGGGACAAGGACCCAGCAGTCAGGAATTGCCTGCCTGGGCCCTCTCCTCAGCCCCACTCCTCGGCCTGTCCTGCTATCCTGCTGGCCCCCTCCTCACGCTCCTGCCCAGTGTCCTGGGCTCACTGCTCCAGGAGGGCGGCTTCCTTTCCACCCGGCCATGGCCCCTGACCTTCCTGTCCAGGGCCATGCAATGGAATCCCTCCCTGCCCTTCCCTGTGGTCCTCAGCCTGTCTTGGGTTCCTGGGCCTGAGCCCTCAGCTCACGGCAGCTGCCACCCCAGCATCAGCCTCTGCCGGGGTCACTTGAGCTGCAGGTGGGTAGTGACCCAGTTGGCCCCCATGGATTGACTCCCTTCTCCAAGGTCCTCTGTCCCCCTCCCAAAATGTGTGTGCCCAGGACCCTCCTGGCCGCATGGCTGCTCCCAGCCCGCACCCTCTTCTGGGCCTGCTTTCTCTCCTCTCTGGCCCCGGGGTCTGCAGGGAAACCTCTCCCTCTCCGGGAAGCCACACCCCTGGACCAGCTCCTTGAGGAGCCTGGCGGGGATGGCAGGGGCTGCTGCTGCTCTCTTCTGTGGGGATGTGTTTTCCCAGGGCTGCCGGGGGCTCGTGACCACCTGGATCTGGAGAAGCAGGCACCATGGCTGTGTGCACGTGTGACGGCTAATGGGGAGAAGCTCAGGGTGTGGGGAGGACCCCAGCTCACGAGACCCACGTAGCTCCAGATTACTCTGAATGGTCTGTGGAGCCCATCGTGTGGGCCCGGGCACTGCCCTTGAAAATCCATGGCCGGGCCACAGCCCTCCTCCCAAACCTGCCCTGGCAGCCCATAGACCAGTTGCTATGGACACGGCTTCTGCCTGGCCAGGGAGGACTAACCACGGTCACAAGAAGCCCCCCACGGCCAGGCAGAGGTCTCTGGAAATAGAAATGGGATTAGGACCCAGGTGGCAAAATGAAAAAGAGCCCCTGCTGGTCTGCTATTGGCACTGACACGGGTTCCCATGGTAATGGACAGTAGCTGTTGGAGGGACGGCTGCAGGTGTACGGGTCTGGGGCACACCGTGCCGAGGGACACTCTGGGCCGCGGCCTGGCAGAGGTGGGTGGGGGTGGGCCTGTGGCACGCAGTTTCTGCGACTAGAAAGAGGGATTTTTCATCTTAAAAGAGAAAAATGCGAACTTTATCTCTAATAAAAATTTTAATTATAAATATAGCAATATCGACATTATGTTTCAATTTAAAGATATATTAGAACATGATCCAATTCTCTTACTTAAACTTGGAAAAAGCTTATTAGAACATACTCAGGGCCCTTATCTGCTCACCAGAGGGCTCTGCCGTCACCTGGGGACACCCACTCTCCTGTAGGGTGATAGGACGAGGGCTTTGCCATCTCCTGTATGGTGACAGGAGGGCTCTGCCGTCATCTGAGGACACCCCCATCTCATGCTGGGTGACAGGAGGAGGGCTTTGCCTTAGGCAGTCCAATTGGGAGAGACTATTCTTTTCAACAAACTCTTTTAAAAACTCAAATATCTGTATAAAAAGTAATCAAATCTCAATGTTTGTGCACTTACACTGTGCACAAAATTTAACTCAAAATGGGTCATAGATCTAAAATAAAACTTCTTGAAGAAACTATATGGAGAAGAATATTTGTAATGACACAGGGGGTCTGGCAAACTGGGAGGAGTTGGTCACACTGCTCAGAGGGAGGGTGCTGAGGGGTACTCGGAGCTTGCTCCCTCCTCCCAACCCGAGGTCCTCAGGCAGGCCGAGACCCTTGAGCAGAGGCTGGCCCTGCTGGGAAGCCTCTGCACACCTCCTCACCCCTCAGCCCAGGATGTGAGCTGGTCACTGCGAGGAGCCTGGTCCCACCCAATCCAGAACTGTGCACATCTTATAAACATGGTTGTGCTCACCCCTCAGACAGCCAGTGTGCCGTGAGCACTCCTGCCTCTGCCCTTTCCCGGTTGCCCCTCCTGACACAGCAGACTCACAGGGTAGCCTCTGTCCCATGTGCTCGTGCAGCTCCTTGCTTTCATAATTCTTCTGGAAAATGGAAAACATTTTGCTGTGCAGACCTGTGCACTGCCACCATCACCCTGGTCCCCGTCAACTCGCAGGTAAGTGTCCCACCTGAAGGCACACTGGGCAGCTTCTCTTGAGGGAAGTGTCCCCTCCCCAAATGAGCACGCTGGGGGCAGCACGTGGGCCTGGTGCTTCCCAGGCGTCCCAGGTGGGGGTTGTTCTGAGCTTTGTCAAATGCAGTCTGCTTCCTGCCCCCCAGATTACTGAGCTGGGGGTGACACCTTCTCTCACTCCCTGTTTTCAGGAACGACTGTCTTTCAGTGAGGGCTCAGCTCACGTAGGTGGGTTTCGGCACGCTTCGTTACAAAAAATGACAATTGCAGCTTGAGAAATTCTGTGAAAACCTCACGGAAGTGCAGTAAATATTTTTGTTCTGAGCATTTAGTTTGTCTGAGTGCCCTTTATGTTCATTTATGAACCAGGGAGCCCATATTTCAATTTTATCATGTTTAATAGGTTGTAAACCAAGAACAGCAAACCTAATGCGACATAAAATTACTAGAAATGAGCTAAGTAGCTGCATAATTGGCATCTGAAGCATTTTGAACTATCAACTTTTGCATAGGGTAATGTGTGGGGGCTATTTCTGTGTGAGGGTAGCCACAGGTAATTCAGTTGAATTTGCTTAAGAGACACCTACTTACTAGTGCTGGTTCCTTAATCAGGGTAGACAGCTAGGAACCCATTTTCACATTATGAAATACAGGAGGTTTGAAATAAATTTAATTAAAAAACCTGTGCTGTCTTAAGTTCAGTGTGAGAAAGGCCCGTAGGAAATAAAAGGAGGATGTAGTCTGATGATGAAGCTGTGAAGCGATTTTAAGGGTATAAACTTTGTTTTTCAAAGTCGTGAATTTGACAGATGTGCTGAGGATGTGATATCATATAAATATATACATAAACATGTGATTTCCTACTATTAAAACTGATTCAAACGTGCTGGGTGCTCAATTTAGCAGACATTCCATCTTACTGGAATTGGGGACTCAGAGGATGGGTGGTAACGCCCTCTCAGAGGTCATACACACTCTGTGAGCAGGTGCACGCCCTGCCCGGCTGGGCCCCCACACCCTAGCCCACTCCTGGTCTGTGAGAAGAGCCAGTGACCACTGCAGGATGGTCAACTTCACATGCTCCCTGAGTCAGCTGGTCCACTTACATTTCTAATTTTTTATGTGTTTTTGTCCATGTTATCTTGCTTCAGAGCATGTGAATTTTTAAAATTTATATATGTAAGCATACACTTTCTCAAGTATACCAGGGACATGTTCTAGAACAGACCATATGTTAGGCCACCACAAAGAGTTAAGAAAGAAAAACATTGAACGCATGCAGTTCTGACTCTGATTACACGGATCAGGACTAGAAGTATTATGAGGAAAGCTGAAAAACCCACAAATATGTGAAAATTAAACAATACGCTCAGAGATATCCAATGAATCAAAGGAGAAATCACAAGGAAAATTAGAAAATGTCTTCAGATAAATGAAGACAAAACCATGATGTACCAAAATTTATCAGGTGCGTCATAAACAATGCTAAGAGGGGAAGTTTATAGTTATAAACGTTTAATTAAAAAAATATCAATTCAACAACCTAATTTAAAGAACTAGAAAAGGGAGAAAATGCTGGGTGCGGTGGCTCACACCTATAATCCTGGGAGGCTGAGGAGGGAGGATTGCTGGAGCCCAGGAGTTTGAGGTTGCTGTGAGCTGTGATGCCATGGCACGCCACAAGGGGGACAAAGTGAGATCCTGCCTCAAAAGGAAAAGGGGGAAAAAACTAAACCCCAATCCCATAGAAGGAGGGAGATAGTAAAGATCAGAGAAGAGACAAATAAAATAGAAACTTAATAGAGAAAAATCAATGAAACCAAGTGCAGTTCCTTGAAAAATTCAACAAAAATTAACAAACCATTAGTTACATTGAGGGGAGGCCTGATAACTAAAATCAGAAATGACAAAGTGAGGCTATTACCTCTGAAATTAAAAAGATTATAAACGAATAAAGTGTAAACAATTGTATGCCAACAAATCAGATACCTAGACAAAGTGGATAAATTCCTAGAAATACAGAGTATACCGAGCTTTTAAATCATGAAAAAATAGAAAATCTGAACAAATACCTGAATATAACTAGCAAAGACATTGAATCAGTGAAGAAAAGCAAAGCCCAACACCTGATAACGTCCCTGGTGAATTCACAAGCATTTAAGGAAGATTTAGCACTAACCCTTCTCAAACAGTCCAAAGAAATAGAAGGGGAGGTCACACTTCCAAATTTGTTATATGACACCAACAAAGATTACCATAATACTAAAGCCAGATAAAGACATTATAATTAAAAGAATCTATAGTATAGAGCAAAATCCATGATAAATATTGATGTGAAAATTCTCAACCAAATACTAGCAAACAGAATCAAACGGCACATTAAAAAGATCAAATACTATATCCAAAAGGGATTTATTACTAGAATATAAGAATAATAAAAATATGAAAGTTAATCAATGCAACATCCTACATTGAAAGAATGAAGAAACACTTCCTATAAGGTCATTGTAATGGATCCAGAAAAAGTATTTGATGGACTTCAACGCTGAAAACATTCAACAGACAGAAATAGAAGGGCACTACCTCAACATGACCAGACCACATGTGAATAGTCCATAGCCAACATCCCTCAGGGCTGGAGACTGGAGCTTCCCCTCCAAGCTTAGACATCAGGCAAGGACGCCCACTTTGTTTTTCTTTTTCTTTCTTTTTTTTTTTATAAATCATAGCTGTGTACGTTAATGCAATCATGGGGTACAATGTGCTCGTTTTATATACAATTTGAAATATTTTCTTTTTTTATTTATTTTATTGAATCATAACTGTGTACATTAGTTCAATCATGGAGTACAGTGTGCGGGCTTCATATACAATCTAAGATAATTTCATCCTCCTATTCTACATAACATTTGTGAGATTTTCTCATTTACTGTGTGAGAACATTTGTGTTCTGCATTTAGTAGTTTTCTCCTGACCCTTCAAACATGGACCTCAAGTGTGATCTCACCCTTTATCCTCTCTCCCCCTACCCTTTCCCTCCCCTTCCCTCCCTCACCCCTTTCCCCGTCTTCTTGTGCAATAACTGGGTTGTAACCTTCACATGAAAGATATAAATTTGCTTCGTATTAGGGCTGTATACATTGGATACTTTTTATTCCATTCTTGAGATACTTTGCTAAGGAGAATGTGTTCCAGCTCCATCCATGTAAATATGAAGGAGGTAAAGTCACCATCTTTCTTTCGAACTGGTTAACATAGCCTTCATGGCGTTTTCTCAGTTATTGTGTTCAGACATTTATATTCTACATTTAGTAAGTTTCACCTGTACCCTTCTAAGATGCACCGTAGGTGTGGTCCCACCAATTACCCTCCCTCCACCCCAACCTCTCCCCTCCCCTCCCCTCCCTTGCCCCTTTCCTCATATTCTTGTGCTGTAATTGGGTTATCACTTTCATATGAAAGCTACAAATTATTTAGTATTGTAATGGAGTCCTAGCCAGAGAAATTAGGCTTGAAATAGAATTAAAAAGCATTTAAATCGGAGAAGAAAACATAAAATGATCTCTTGTCATAGACGATGTAATTTCATATGTAGCAAATTTCTAAGATTCTTCAGACACCTACTGGAACTAATGGACATAATTAATGAAGGTAAAGAATGGAAAATCAGTGCACAAAAATCAGTTGTGTTTCTGTACATTAACAATAACATGGAAAAGAAATTAAGACAGAATTCTATTTACAGAAGCACCAAACAAACAAACAAAAAAAAAACTCAACCAAAGAAAACGTAAGATTGAAATTAACCAAAAAGGTCAAAGATTTGTACACCAAAAATGATGAAATGTTGCTCAAAAAAAAAGAAAAAAAAAAGAGAAGATATACAAAAAAATAGACACTTTATGTTCATGGACTGGAAGAACTAATCTTGTTAAGACATCAATAATGCCCAAAGCAGGGTCGAAATTCAATATAATTTCTATATACTTTCCAAAATTACAAAGTCTGCTCTTTTCTTTCTTCTTGTCTCTTCTCTACTCTACTTTTTCTTCAGAAATAGAAAAACCCATCCTAAAATTCATATGGAATCTTCTTTTACTGAAGAGTAAAAACAATCTTAAAAAAGAACGAAGTTGGAGGGTTCACACCTTATGGTTTCAAAGCTTCTAAAAAGCTATGGCACCCAGAACCATGTGGCTTTGGCGTACAGATGGACACAGACAGACATGCAGACCCTCAGAGCAGATCAGAGAGCCCAGAAATGACCCCTCACGTATATGGTCTTACGATTTTCCACAAAGGATGTCAGGACCATTCTCTGGGGGAAAGAATAGTCGTTTCAACAGTCAGAGCTGGGAAAACTGGACAGCCACATGCCAAAGAATGAAGTTGGACTTTTACCTTACACCATACGCAAAAATTAACTCAAGTGGATCAAAGACCTAGATGTGAGAGCTAAAACTCTCAGTAGGAAACACAGGAACAAAGCTATAGGGGTGTCTGACCCATGGCTCAAGGCCGCAGGCAGTCAGGATGCAACAAAATCGTGAACTTAATTAAAATGCTATGAGACTTTTTTTGATTTTTTGGTGGAACTTGATCATGCAGTTCTTGAGCGTGAACTTTGTAGACAACAATATGGTGTTGCAATGTCACATAAAATAAACACACGTACACTCTCTCTATTTGAACACAGTCTGGCTTCAGTTTTACGGCGATGTGTGGCTTCCCGTGCGTTAGTTTTATGGCAATATACGGCTTCCCGTGCGTTATCTTCCAAGCACAGACAGTCGAGTTGACACCATCAGACGTGACACACGCTCATGGTGACTTGGTGAGGCAGTGATTATCAGTAATATTTCAACCTGACATTGCCATGCTAGGCATTTAATGTTATTTAGAAGTCAGGTGAACATTCCTTTTTTTTTTTTTCTGATGGATCTTGAAAGTTTATTATCCTTTCAGAGCTCCTTGTCTAAGTGGTGGAAGAAAGAAACCTTTTAGTTTAGCCTTTAACATGCTATGCCTTGTTTTTATCTTATTATTTTCTCAAAATTTAATTTTAAATTAAAATCACAACTGTATACATTTATGGGGTACAATGTGATGATTTGATATACAACATAGAATACTTAAACTGATTAACATATCCATCACCTCACTTCTTATTTTTTGTGTTACAATTACTCTTAGTTATTTTGAAATATACCCTTGCATGGTGAATATTCTTACTGGATTACTAAGGTACTTCCTCACCTCAGTGGTGCCTCACACGTCATTTGCCACATTTTAAAACTGGCCTCTGCCTCACCCTGCATTGGCTGCCGGGATGCAGAAGGGCACAAACGTTCCTTTCTATTTTCCTGCTAATTTTTATAATAAAAGTATTATTATCTATTACTGTGTCTCTATTTCCAACATAGCTTCTACTATGTCTCAAAAGAAAACAACTCAAAAAAAGGAAAATTATGGATGAAGGAAGATTGTTGAATGAAAAGCAGAGAGATGATTACATTTTTGTCCAGGCAACTAGTAAGGCTCTGCTTAATTTGTAGGGAATTTATGCAAGTTTTCAAAGACTGTAATTTGAAAAGGTATTGTATGCAAAAACATACTGCCAACTTCGATGTGTATGAAGGATTGCGTCATGAGGAAAAAATAGCAGAATTGAAGAAAGCCTGTCTTCTTAACAAAGCTGTTTTTAAAAAGTTACAAGTCAGGTGGATGCCATTGTAAAAGCTAGTTATGCGATAGCATATTTAGTAGCAAAAAACAAATCACAACCATTTATTGAGCGTGAGTTTATTGAGCAATGTATGGAAAGCATGGCAGATAAAATTTGCCCTGAAAACAAGGGGATATTTTAAAAATCAGTTTGTTTCACCAGACGATAGCCAGGTGAATTGAATTAATTGTAAAATCTATTAAAAGACCTTTAGACAGTAAAGCTGCTCATTTAAACTTTTATGCTTTGGCAATGGGTGACAGCACTAATGCTCACCTTGCTGTTTTTATTAAAGGTATTGATGACGGACATAATGTCCCTGAAGGAATGACTTCTTTGGTGGCTTTCAAACACACAACTAAAACAAGAGATTTATATGAAGCAGTAAAAAATATGTTAAAGTGATTTTCTTTGTCCATTGTCACCACATCTGGTATAATTACTGACGGTGCCTCAGCAATCATAGGTAAAAGAGAGGGACTTGTAAAATTAATAGAAGATGATGCAATTGCCACCCAAAACTAACGTTTGATGAAGTATCATTTCGTAGTACATCAGGAAAATGGGTAATGTATGCAAATCGTCCCCAAGACTGCATTTCATAAGGGCCAAGGGACTGACTCATCGCCAATTCCAGGAAATCCTTAAAAGTGTTGATGCTGACTGTTGTGCCATCATTTACTTTTCAGAAGTAAGATGGCTAAATCGAGGCCAAATATTGAAAAGGTTTTCTGATTTGCAACATGTTATCTAGTCGCTATGGTATTAAAAACAAAATTCATGCCAGAACTTGATGATGAAAATTGGCTTATAGATTCACCATTTTAGTGGATTTAATCTCTCATATAAATAAGTTAAACGTGCATCTTTAAGGCGAAAAACAACTTATCAATAGTATTTCAACCATAACAGTGTTTCAAATGAAAATGAAATTATGGCAAGCTTAAATTAAGGGAACAATTTCGTGCATTTCAACACGTTGGCTCAACGTAGTCCTGTGAACAGTGGAAAGTATTCAGCCTTGCTTTCAATTTGATATAAGAATTTAAAAATAGATTTTAAGATTTTGGGGAAAATAATCAAAATTTTAGTGCATTTGTGACTCCATTTTTGATCCACATAAATATGTTATCCATTAATTTTCAAATAAAATACACAGAGCTGTAATCTGACACTCACCTTAGAGAAGAATTTGATCACATCTCTCTCTTTCCTTTTTTGTAGACAGAGTCTCACTCTATCGCCCTTGGTAGAGTGCTGTGGTGTCACAGCTCACAGCAACCTTCAACTCCTGGGCTTAGGTGATTCTCTTGTCTCAGCCTCCCGACTAGCTGGGACTACAGGCACCTGACAAAGCGCCCAGCTATTTTTTTTTTTTCTTTTTCAGTTTTTGGCCAGGGCTGGGTTTGAACCCACCACCTCCAGCATGTGGGGCTGGTGCCTTACTCCTTTGAGCCACAGGCACCACCCATCGCCCGGCTATTTTTTGTTGCAGTTTGGCTGGTGCCGGGTTCAAACCCCGCCGGTGTCCTACCCCCTGAGCCACAGGTGCCGCCCTGATCACTTCTCTTTACTGGACTTTCATAGGTCCTATCTTCCCAGAGACAAATGTCCATCACTTCACAATCACTTACTCATGTCATCGCTTTCTAGCAGCACCTGCATTGGTGAGCAACTATTTTCAAGAATGAAGCACATTAAGAGTAAAATTAGGACCAAACTATCTGGTGAGCACCTCGAGAACTCAGAGAATTCCAAGCAGCGGGAATTGTCTGCGCGTTCTCGAGGTGCTCACATCAAAGCAGCGATGGAATGTAAAGCATCAAATAGTGTCAAATATCCCTCTGGGTTTATGTTGCTCACTTTTCTTTTACTTTTATAATAAAAAATACCAAAAAGGACATTTTCTTACTTAGGAATGCATGTTTTCTATATTAGCAATTTCAATCTTGGACCTGCTTGATTATTTTATTTTATTTTATTTTTATTTCAAATTAATATGAGGGCACAATTTTCAGGTTACATTGTTCTCACTTCAGGGTAAAGTTCCATTTGTAGAAGGCCCCCCCAGGGGGCGTGTTATCCACCCTCACAAGGGGCACATTGGGTGAGATCCCGCCTTCTGCCCTCCCCCAATCCCCTCCCCCTCCCTCTACCCCCAAACTACATTTGTGTTTTACCAATCTTACGAGCATGTAATTGTTTACATACTGATTTTATATGACCATAGAGTACATTAGTTATTCATCTTTCCATTCTTGCAATACTTTGCTAAGAATAATGTATTTTAACTCCAACCAGTTAAATGTAAAAGATGCAAAATCTCCCATCTTTTAATGGCTAAACAGTATTCCAGAGTATACATATACCACAGTTTGTTGATCCATTCATGGGTTGATGGGCAGTTGGGTTGCTTCCATGACTTGGCAACTATGAATTGCTGCTCAATGATTTTAATCATCAGAGAAATGCAAATCAAAACCACTCTGAGATATCACCTAATGACAGTGAAAACAGCCCCCATTACAAAGTCCCAAAGCTACAGATGCTGGTGTGGATGTGGAGAGAAGGGAACACTTTTACACTGCTGGTGGGACTGCAAACTAATATAGTCTTCTTGGAAAGAAGTTTGGAGAATCCTCAAAGGACTCAAAATAGACCTCCCATTTGATCCTGCAATCCCATTACTAGGCATCTGCCCAGAAGAAAAAAAATCATTTTATCATAAGTACACTTTCACTAGATTGTTTATCGTGGCTCAATTAATAATCACCAAGATGTGGAAACAACCTAAATACCCACCAACCCACGAATGGATTAACAAACCGTGGTATAAGTACACCATGGAATACTATTTGGACATAAAAGATGAAGACCTTATATCTTTTGTATTAACCTGGATGGAGTTGAAACACATTCTTCTTAGTAAAGTATCACAAGAATGGGAAAGCAAATATCTAATGTACTCATTACTAATATGAAGCCAGTAGATGACCTAATACATGATCACATAGGAGAAAAACTCAAGTCCAAGTTGGGGGGAGAGGGAAGACGTGAGGGGAGAGAGGGGGGAGGCGGGGGGATTGTGCTGCTCCCACCTAATGGGCACAACATAAGGGACATGGCACAGCTCCTGGGTGAGGGGCACAGCTATAAACAGGGAGCTTACCTGACAAATCAAACATTGTAACCTGGTTTGCAACCTCACATTAACCTGAAATAAAAGAAAAAAAAATAAAAGACTCTCTGAAAAGGCCACCACATAATTAGGATGATTATATGAGGCGAGGGTCTTTTACTTATGTGTGGTGGTGGATATCACAAAAATTACGCATGGAATTTCATTGTGCTCATCAGCTTTCTATAGTTATTAATTTATTTATTTAATGAGACAGAGTCTTGCTTTGTCACCCTGGGTAGAGTTCCATGGCGTCACAGCTCACAGCAACCTCAAACTCTTGGACTCAAGTGATCTGTATGCCTCAGCCTCCCAAGTATCTGGGACGATAGGTGCCCGCCACAATGCCTGCCTATTCTTTTTAGAGAGGAGGTCTCGTTCTTGTTCAAGCTGGTCTTGAACTCCTGAGCTCAAGCAATCCACCTGTCTCAGCCTCCCAGAGTTGTGGGATTATAGGCGTGAGCCACCACGTCCGGCCAGGTGTTTGTGTATTTTATGTGTGGCCAAAGACAATTCTTCTCCTAATGTGGCCCAGAGTAGCCAAAAGTTTGGACACCCCTGCATATGTGGCATCAGACTTGACAATGATTTTTTGACTGTGACACCAAATGTGTAGGCAACATAAGAAAAAGTAGACAAATTGGGCCACATAAAAATTAAAACCTTTCCTGAATGAAATGACTCTACCAATGGAGTAAAGAGAAATCCACTGGCTGAGAGAAAGATGTTTGCAAATCATGTATCTCCTGAAGAATTAGCATCTAGAATATTACACAAGCAAATAAACAAAAAGTCTACAGTTCAACATCCAGAGAACAACCCAAATATCACTGTGTCCTGGGCACCATCGGTTTGCTGGGGACAGAGCCCCTGAGTGTGGGCTGGGATGTTTTCCCAGGGCGTGTCAGGTGGGCAGATGGGAAGTGACAGCAGGAAGGCCCAGGCCCAGGCCCTTGCCCTCGCCCGCCCTGACTCCCAGCACCCTGAGTTCCTGGGTCTTTGCTTCTTGAGGAGCAAGGGACAGAGTCCTGGCTGTCCCTGGAGCTTATGCACTTGAGAGAATCAGAATTTACTGGAGGAAAAAATAAGCCATCAGCGTGGCCAAATAGCCCAGGGGGATTTGAGAAACTGAGGGTCTCAGTAACGCAAAGGAAAATAAAAACTTTTAAGCTCTGTCTACAAGTTCAATCAAAATCCAATAAAAACATACACCGTAACAAAGGATTCTAAGAGAAATGGCAATGGATTTCCAGCTCGGGAGGTGGACTCAAGTTTCATTACATTGTTTTCCTCTTCCAATACCTAACGGATGATTTTTATAAATAGTGAGAACAAACAAACACACACCAATAAGCAAGACTCCCCAGGAGGCCCCGAGAAGAAGAGCACGCACTTTCAGGCTGAGGCTGGTGGGGGCCATGGCTGCTTCTGCATTTTGTGCGAGCTGAGCTCTGCCCTGTGCTCCGGGAGCAGATACCACATGGCACGGAGCCTATGTGACAATCCCCCAGTTTACAGCACTGCACCGAGGGACAAGGATGTGACCTGGGGTGTGGAAAGCCCTGGTCCTCTGAGCCGAGACAGGCTCCAGGGACATGTTTGAGCAACTGCTATGCCCCTGGGGTGACCCTCTGGCCACCTCTGCCTTGAGGCTGGTCTGGGAGGGAGCTGAGCAGGGCTGAGGACAGCCCCTCCCGCCCCCAGACCTGTCCTCCACCCCCACCTGTGTCCCACGGTCTACACCAGGATCCCAAACCCCCTAGGCCCTGTGTGCACTTGTGCCGCTGCCACACAGCCTGGGCTGACCCGGCTCCCAACTCCTGCCCTGGACCCCCACTGCCTGCCCTCACTGACCCTGAGATGATGACCTGGTGGGCCAGGGGCCCGGCTCCCCCATTCCCTTTCCCCAGGAAACAGGGATGGGAGGGGAGGCTGAGCAGGGGACACACGGGATGAGGCCTCCGACTTCGTGGTACACACAGGCAGGATGGGGTCGTGCTGCCCCACTGGTGTTAAAGACGTTTTTGTAACTAGCTATTATTGTGTTTAACCAAGTAACCACAAATGCGTAAGTGTCGGTCATGGAGCCTGGCGGCTTGATCGCTGTGTCATCCCACCTCTGGTTGCTGCCGCTCTCCTCACTAAAGAGGGCAGCCGGCCACGGACTAAGCAAAGGCTCCTTACTGGCATTTTAAAGATTATTTGTCTGGTGGTCGCTTTACTCACGGCCTTGGTGGTCGTCACATCCCCCTGGGGCTTACACTGCATAGACCTGGACAGGCTCAGGGTCTTGCTCTGCAGTCGACCTTCCAGAACATTCTTCCCTCGCCAGCACCTGAGCATCTTTGCCTTTGAAACCTCTATCACCCACTAATGCACCTGCCAGTACCTGCACCTAGCACCCTGTTCATATATGTATAAGTGTGTGTGTGCGTGTGTGTCTGTGTGTGTAGAGAGAGACTGAGTGCAGCCATGGCAACCTTGGAGTCTGACAAGTCCAGAGATCTGCTGTCCTCAAGCTAAGACCCAGCCGACCTGATGGTGTTGGTTCCATCTCAATGCTTCAGGCTGAGTCCAGGGGCAGGTAAAAGCCCAGTGTCCCAGCCTGGGGCAGTCGGGGCATTTGGGGCGGAGGTCAGCGCTCTGCCCCCCTTGCTCAGTGCCGATTTTGTCCTCTCCGTGACGGCCTTCCACGTAGTGTCCGTGGTCAGCAGGCTGCTCAGTCTCTTTACCACGATTCTGTCTGTCCATCAGCCCATCCCCTTCCCCACCTGCTGGCTGCCTAGCCGACTCACGTCTTCTTGGGTCTCAGTGCGCCCGGCAGGGTCGCGGCCCCACATCTGCTTTCCTCAGCCTCCAGCCCTGCCCTTCCCCGACTTCACCAGAAAAGGGAAATGTCAGAGGACTCTGCTCCATCTGTCTCCACTCAGGCTGCCTCCTTCCACACGCCACGTCCGGGACGGTCCTCCGCTCGACGGGTCTGGAATTCACCCCTATGGCTGCCTTGGTTGTTGGAGCTTCAGAGCTCTTATTATATGATGAGGTGAGACAGCCCATTGTTTGAGCTGTCTGGTCCCCTTACACTTCTCATATCATCCAAAGAGATTGTCACAAAGGCAAGGTAAAAATTGAAAACCAATAAATGGTACAAAAGATACAAAGGAAGCAGCTTCCTCGGGACGCTGGAATAACCCAGTCAGCCCCTGGCAAACACGTGGCCCTCCAGCCTCTGTGGGTTCGTAGAGAGACGAACGCTGGAGAGACAGGGGCTCTAAGTCCTGTTCCCTAAGGGAAGTGTGGGGTGTTTTTAGTATTAGATGAAGAGGATTTCAAGGCTGACAACATTAAGAATAACTAAGAGGCACGCCTTTATTTTGGTGAGTGAAGATTCGACCCTGCTGGAGTTTTCTCAGTTTGAGTTTTCCTTTCAACCAAACCTGGAGACAAGGGCTTGGTTGTGAGTAGTGTATCTGTGAGATGGTCCAGAAAGCAGCCTCAGGATCGGGGGGAAATGAACAGGGTCGTGTGGTGTGGGCAGGTGAGTCAGGGTTCTTATAACTGTTTGACCCCGCAGTCATGGGCAGGTCCCACGACAAGACCCAGCAGAGCTGGAGGTGTGCGCTCCGGTCGGAAGACAGGGTGTGAAGCCAGGGCGTACACTGGTTCAGGCAGGGAGGGAGGGCAAGTTCGCTCCTTCCACTTTTCCTCCTAGTTAGGGCCTCTGTAGGCTGGATGCTGTCCCCCCACACTGGGAAGGTGACCTGCTTTACTCAGCCAGTGCAGACACACGCTGCCCTTCTGGGCAGACCCTACGGAAACCCCCAGAAGTAACGTCCAGCCAGGGGTCTGGGCACCCCGTGATCCAGTCAAGTTGAGCCATAAGATCCACCCTTGCCCAGTGGGTTGGTGAGCTGGGGGCAGCGGGAGTGGCCGGGGGCAGCAGCACAGGGTCCTCTACAGCTCTGTGCTCCACCAGGAGGGTGGGTGCTGGGCTGTTCACTGTCCCCAAGCCTGGCCGAGGCTGTCCCGGGGATGCCACCCTGTCACATAGCCTGTGCTGCTGTGGCTTCAGTGCAGTGCTAGGCTATGGCTGTGTCCTGCAGGCTCCTCCAACCCGGGCTGGCCCGGGGGCCACATGGGCCTGGTCTGCACCTGCTGTCATGGCCACAAAGCAAAATGTATTAAAAACACAAAGGAAAGGGCTTCAAACAAGCAGGTGGGAGATTTAAGGAAACTCACTGAGTTGCACAGCAATAAGGTGGACAGACACATCAATATGATCATAAAGTGGTATCCAGGGGAACGGTAGAAAGAGCTTTGCAGGCTGACGAGTTGAACTCTCCTTCCCGATGCGAGAGCTCGGCCGAGCCGCCTGACGTCCATCTCTCAGCTTCCTCACTGCCAGGATGAGCAGGAAGACACCTGCTTCAAGGGACCGACGTGCCAACAAAATTAAACAAGAAAATCCACACAAAGTACTCTGACGGCACTTGGAACGTAAAACATGTATTAGTAGAATATGACAACAGTGAGAGCGATCATTATTCCAAACGTTTTAATCTTATAATCAGAAATGATACCTTCCTTTCAAACTTCACTGAATTTTTTCTTAAAAACATGTTCATGGCAGAATACACACAAGAGAAATACAGTTAAAACAGAAGAACACAGTCATACTCTTGACCAGGAAGCCCCACAGGACCTTTCACAAAAATTGATAAAATTATGATTTTTCAAAGTAAATTTAATTTTGAGGACTCACATTTATCTTCACTTACCATGTCACCATATTTTTAATTTTACAAATATTTCCCCAAAATATTTTAATGTCCACTTTTATCTGTGTACTCAACTTAAGAAGCTGGTAAGAAAACTTAGCCAGAAACCCAAATCTAAGAAATAAGAGGAACAGATTAATAGAAAGGAATGTGGAAATTAGTAATTTAGGAAAAGCTCAGCAGAATTAGATAGATCCAACATAATCTGTGTTGACTTAGACACGCATTGCATTATGGGGAAGAGAGAGCAGAGAAAGTGGAAATGAGGAAGGTGCGAGGGCAAAGTCTCAGCAGGGCCCCAGGTCTTTAAAAAAAACGAGACTGTTATGCAGAGAAATGTGCTATCACACTTGGGAAGTGTGAAGGCTTTTCCGAAAAAGAGAATAAAAAAAATACTAAAAATTAGAGACTGTGAAAATTCAACTCTCGATGACGTTGCTCTTACACCTTCTATGGCACAGTCACCTCCAGAACTGCTGAGGGCCCAGATGGCAAAGGAGAGACCCTTTCAAAGCTCCGGGAAGCCAAAACTTCATGTCACACAATCCGTCTCCAAGAACAAGGACGGGGAACCAACCAATGCATTAAAGGAGATGAATGCAGTTATGAAACCAGAATTTGAAAACGATGCAGCAGTTTGGCGTGTCAAATCCTGAGTAAAAACTAACAATAACGACAACCAAACCCCGCAGCAGTGGGTTGGACTGTTTTATCCTACTGCTGTGGTTTGAATTTATGTGACCCTCCAAATCTGTGTGCTGGAACGTGGAGCCTGAGGGGGTGCTGCGAAGACGGGGGCTGCTGGCAGGGGTGAGGCCTTGCTGGCTCTGCCGCACCTGTGGGGTTAGTGCCTTCTGCAAGGGATTGAGAGAGAGAACTGCCCCGGCTGCCCCGCCACCGCCTGCTGCCCTCTGCTCCGTCTGCCCTGAGAGGACATCCGTCCTTCTGTCACCCGAGGACACAGCAAGAGGAACCATCTGCACAGCAGACCACAGCCTTCACCAGCCTTATCAGAATCCAGACGTGCAAGAAACAAATTCTGTTCTTTATAAACTACCCCGTCTCTTGTATTTTTGTTACAGAAGCCTGAGCAGGCTGAGAGGGGAGGTTCTGTACCACATCCTGAGTGTGGAGCCAGCTCCAAGGCTGAGAGAGTTTGGAGGGGCAGCTGGGGCAGTCAGAGCCAGGCCGAGTGGGCTGAGGACGGGGAGCTGGAGGCAGAGCTTGTGTCCGCCAGAGATGCTCTGAGTGGCTGGGAACAGGACCGAGTGTTGGTGGAAATAAAGATGGCAAAGGTGGTTCATTCAGGCTCTAGCATGTGAGTCTTTGGGTCTCCTGCAGTCTGCTTGCACCTGTCCCTACCACACTCATCCTCTGGGTATTGGCAGGATTCTCTTTTTTTTGAAACAGAGTCTTATTCTGTCAACCTGGGTACAGTGCCGTGGTGTCATAGCTCCCAGCAACCTCAAACTCTCGGGCTTAAGAGATCCTTTTGCCTCAGTCTTCCAAGTAGCTGGGACAACAGGCACTTGCCATCAAGACCTGCTAATTTTTCTATTTTTATTTTATTTATTTATTTATTTTTATTGTCTTTATTATTAATCATAGCTGTGTACAATAGTGCAATCAAGGGGTACAATGTGCTGGTTTCATATACAATCTGAACTATTTTCATCAAAACGATTAACATAGCCTTCCTGGCATTTTCTCAGTTATTATATGAAGGCATTTGTATTCCGCA
>CAUYRH010094060.1:0-28412 GCA_963574655.1 Perodicticus potto
CGCTATTTGATCTTTGACAAGTCAATTAAAAACATTCAGTGGGGAAAAGATTCCCTATTTAACAAATGGTGCTGGGTGAAGTGGCTGGTGACCTGTAGAAGAATGAAACTGGGCCCACACCTTTCACCATTAACTAAGATAGACTCTCACTGGATCAAAGATTTAAACTTAAGACATGAAACTATAAAAATACTAGAAGAAAGTGTAGGAAAAACTCTTGAAGGAATCAGCCTGGGTGAATTTTTTATGAGGAGGATCCCCCAGGCAATTGAAGCAGTATCAAAAATTCACTACTGGGACCTGATCAAACTAAAAAGCTTCTGCACTGCTAAGAACACAGTAAGTATAGCAAGCAGACAGCCCTCAGAATGGGAGAAAATATTTGCAGGTTATGCTTCCGACAAAAGTTTAATAACCAGAATTCACAGAAAACTCAAATGTATTAGCAACAAAAGGACAAGTAATCCCATCTAAGGGTGGGCAAAGGACTTGAAGGGAAAGTAAGGTTTTTATTGGATCACAAAAGTTTGCTACGGCTGCTGTTACTGTTTTAGGTGCATGTATTACCTACAGTTGCAGGTAAAAGCGGTATCAGAAAAATATGTGCATATTCTTTAAAAGATCTGATAATTTATAAGGTGACTCTTAGTAAGATTAGAAAACAGATGTAATTAATCAAAAGATCTGATAATTTATAAGGTGACTCTTAGTGAGATTAGAAAACAGAGTGAAATAGTTTGGAGGATAAAACAACCATCTGAGGATTATAAAGAGAGACAACAATCACAGGCCTGATGAAGGAAAGATTGTGCTGACTGGGGAGCAAGGATTTTATTGATAATCTACTGTATGGCTGAGATTAAAATGGGCACATGCCTCTTGGAGAAGTTCACTTGGGAAGAACAAAGGAAAAGGAAGATGAATTCATGCCCATGTCAACTTCCTGCCTTGGCATTAGATAAATTTTAGGGGCCAGAGTGAGTGAGGAAGTGAGGAGAGATCCTGGTGTCACATCAATGGATGTCTGGCCCCTTGAAGGGAAACATCATAGCATGAATAAATGTGTTCACATAACACTGAAGTTTACAAACCATTTGGTCAAAAGAATGAAATAACTGCTAAATTCTCTCACCCGTTCTTAGCATCCTGCAGTTGGAGAATTACTTCAAACATTGCCTCTACTTGAGAATTGACTCAAACATTAAAAAAGTAAACAAACAAATTTTTAAATGATGGTTAATATTTCACACAAGGTACAAACGTTAGTAGGATAAGAGAAGCCATAATTGCCCTTGAGAAGTTCTTAAAAATTCAAACAACAAATGCTTCAATGTTAACTTACCCCTAAACAGAGATTGAAACAATATCAAGACCTCAGACTGCTACTTTTTTTTATATGTAAGTGCAGAATTTAATAATGACATTAGATTGAAAAAGAATATTAGGAAAGCAGGAAATTATTTAGGTACATTAGCAAAATTAGAAAGATGGTTTTGCTTTTACATCTGGAAACCTATTAAGTTTTGTACATATTCAAGCAATTATTTGCAATCAAAAGTCAAAGAAGCATAGTATATAAAAGTCTAATCTTATTAAGGCCACATTTATCAAGTTACACAGGTTTTAAACAAAATAATTTAGGAAAAAATTTTATCTTGTGAGAGAAAGGCTTTATGACTTCTCAAGATTATTTAGTCTACTCTTACAATTTAAAGATAAGGACCTTAGGAGAAAGAGATTGAAGATCAAATAACCCTCTTGATATAATAAGAACATAGTTTGCAAAATACTTAGTATAGCATCCTAATTTAAAAAGTAATTCAGGTCAGGTTCAGTGGCTCACTCTGGTAATCCCAGCCCTGTGGGGAGCTAACCAGGTCAGATTATTTGAACTCAGGAGTTTGAGATCAGCCTAAATAACAGCAAGACCCCAATCTCAACTAAAAATAGAAAAACTACCCAGGCATTGTGCTACGTGCCTGTATTCCAAGCTACTTGGGAGACTGAGACAAGAGAATCGCTTGAGCCCAAGAGTTTGAGGTTGTTGTGATACCACAACTTTACTCAGGGTGACAGAGAGAGACTCTTGTCTCCAATAATACAATTAAATTAAATTAAAATAAAATATGATTCAAACTTTTTACTAAAAATAATCAGCAACTTACCATACATATTGCAGGCACATAATGAAACTTTGAAAAATAAATATATGAAAAACTATACCAAAAGGTCATGATATTATTACAGTGGGGGGTAGTATTATAATAACATATTCCAATTTATCTTTTTAAACCTTGGCAAAGAGTCATTCAAATCCAGACTAACGTTGTGAACTCCCCTTCAACAGCCTAAGTAAGTGAGATAACTGATAACTTCTTCAATTAAGGTTCTCCTATTCTGAACTTGTATATCCTTAAACAAATGGTAATTTGGAAGAGAAAATATACATAGGTAGAGAAAGTTCAAAGATTTTCAGTATGCTCCAATTTATTATTAAAGATATATGCGGCACTTATATTCTTCTGGTCTGAATTAAAATTATCTCAACTGTCAGCATAATATTTCTACTTAGTTTTTACACAAAAGAAATGCTGCGATTATGGTACAACTCTCAAGAGACTGAAGATAAATTTTAGGTTTAGTGAAATCTGTGAGATTAAAGGATATTCTAATGTATGTGTTGCATTCTAGAATGTTAAGATAATTAATTTAATATAAAGCAGTGAAACCTAGGTAAGTGAAGTACACAGAGATTCTGGTTACAAATGGCATAAATCCAAACCAAATAGGCTTACATCCAATACAGAAGTTACTGGCTCCCAAAGGAAACATTCCTGGGTAGACATGTCTGAATCTGGGTGCCAGGTGATATCATCAGAAAAATATTGCTACTCATATTTTCTCTACCTTTCCTTTATATTATATCCTCCTGAAGCAGATTTCACCCTCGTAGCATTCCCCTGGAGAGTTAAACTTCCATCATCACAGTTCCAAGGTCAGCAGAAAGAAAAATCTCTCTTTTCTCCTTACCCCAACAGAAGTCCTGGAATTGGGGCTTTTCTGGGCCATGTTATCTCCCACAGAAGCAGTAGGCACAGCCAATAAAAATAGTTAAGCTAATTAGCCAGGCCAGGTTAATGAATCCAACCACGTTTATGATAAAACATCTGGAAAATCCTAATGGGGAGGCATTCTATAAAATATCCTCTAGAACTCAAAATGTTCAAGGTCATCAAATACAAAGAAAGTGAGAAAATGTCACAACTAAGAGAAACCAGGAAGATAAGATAACTAAACACAATTTAGTATCTTAGATGAGATCCTGGAATGAAAAAAGGGGAATATTTGGTAAAAACAAAAGCAATCTGAAACAACAACAACAAAGGAGAGCTGAATAAAATATGGACTTTAATTAGTGTATCAATACTGATTGATGTTGTAACAAATGTACAATACTAATAATGTAAGATGTTAATAAGAGAAACTGGATGTAGAGTAAATGGGAACTCCTGTACTATTGTCACAATTTTAGTGTAAATCTAAAACAATTTTAAAAGGTTTTTTTTTTTAATTAGATAGGTCACAAAAAAAAAATCAAAGGGACAAAGAGAACAATAACATAACAGAAAAATCAAGAAATATAGAAGACTAATATCCGTCCAGTAAGATATTAAGAGAAAATAAAAGAAATAGCAAAAAATAAATAGCACCCCCAAACATCCATATTCCAATCTCCAGGACCTGTGAATATATTACCTTACATGCCCAAAAAAAGACTCTGCAGGTATGATTCTAGTTAATGACCTTGAGATGAGTAGACTGTCCTGACCAGCCAGCTAGGACCAACCTACTCACACGAGTCGTTCAAAGCAGAGAAGCTTTCCAGGCGGCAGAGAACAAGTGAGAGGGCAGCATGGTCAGGACCGGATCAGTCATTTTGGCTTATTAATGAAGGAAGGTAGTTGTGAGCCAAAGAATGCAAGTAGTTTCTAAAAGCTGGAAAAAGCAAGTAAATGGATTCTCCCACCTCCAGAACCCCCAGAACAGGATACAGCCTTACCAACATCTTGAGTGTAACCCAACATTATGTTTCTGATATACAGAAAAGTAAGATAACAAATTTTTACTATTTAAGCCACCACTATAACAATAATAATAATGATAATAATAATAATAGAATCTGCATTAGCTAGGGGCTTGTGTTTCCATTAAAGAACTGACCTTGAAGGCTGAGTGGACCCAAAAAGATGTTATCATCATTACTGAATGTTTGAGGCAAGAGGAAAATTACAGGATATCTACACAAAGCACAGGGCTGCAAGACTTACCAAATGTGCATTTAGTCTTCCTAACAAATGAGTGAGATTTATTGCATCTATGCAATTTTCAGTCGTACAATTTCTGTTTGGTTCTATTTGAACATTGCTATTGTTATACTGAGAGTTCATGTCTTTTAAATCATTGTGAGCATATTTTAGTTTTACCTTATTAAGAATACATTTAATAGCTGTCTTAAACTTCTTCTCTACTAGTTCCAGAATCTGCTTCATCTCAGGGTTGGACTCATTTGATCTTCTTTTCTATTCGGTATGTGTTCTATTTTCTTGTTGCATTTTGTTTGTTTGTTTGTTTGTTTGCTTGCTTGCTTTTATATATGTCAGATGATTTCAGATTTTAACCCGCATATTTTGAATGTTAAATGGTAGAGATTCTAAACACTGGATTTTGTTTGTTTTATTCTTTGTTTTCCCAGTGCATGTTGTTTCTTTTACTTCAGCAAGCAATTATTTTGGCTGGGCTTAATTTGGAAACAGATTTGGAGGCAGAAAGATATATTTTCTCTTCAGACTTTTTTCCTTCAGCTGAGCCACTGAGCCAATTTTTATAACATGCATGTCCAGAGATCAGTTGGATATATGGATAGACAGGATGTTTTAATCCCCTCTCTGGCTCTTTCATTTCTGGGATTCCCCTGTATTGTTCAGCAGCCACGTGTCCCTTGCTTTAGTTTTCTGGTTCCTCTTGCCAGAAATCCAGGAAGCCCCAGTCTCCACTGTAAGAGCTGAGCAAAATGCACTTAATAACCCAGAGGCCAAAGATGACAAAAAGAGGGACGTGTTTCGAAAGATCGTCTGGTCACTCCTCTGCATGTATATGAAGGAATGCTTCTGTTCGTTCTCCAAGTGGTTGCTCTTTGTGTTAAATCCAAGTTTCATAGTTGTTTTCTGTAAGACAGTCATCTGCTTGCAACGTGGTCTATCACTCCCAGAAGCAAAAGTGTCCCCCAGATAATGTGATTTGAAAGAAAAAAAATTTCTTTCACCTCACTGATGTTCAAAAGTCAAAAACCCATGGATTTGTTTTTAAAAATAGAATTAAACAACTTTAACTGTAAGGTATTAAATTTTTAAAAATCTTTATTCTTATATTTGTTAAAAACAGATAATGGGAATCAAGGAAAGAAACTTCTACTATTTTAAAAAGTATTTATTGAGCGTCTAGCAACCCTGTGTCATGCCTTATTCTTCTTTTCTGTTTACACTGTCAGATGTATTATATTCCTAATTAACATTTGTTAGAAATGAAATTCAAAAGTTTTAGGAAGTAGCCCACCTAAAACTTTAAGATCAAGCCCACCTTGATGCCCTGTCTTCTAAATGCAAAAACTCTGGTCTTCTAAGACATGGTTTCCTATGGAAGATAAGATGGATAACTTTGAAAATATTTATCAGAACTTAAAGAGAATTCCAAATGTGAATATTTAATTCATTTTTCATTGAGGACTTCAATTATCTGAGTATTTAGTGAGAACCAAATTTATGTCTGGTACTTTGCAAAATGTGGGTAATAAAGATGAAGAAGAGTAGCCCAGGCCCTAAAAAAAAGTTTACAACCTAAGAGAAAATATGTCTATAGTCATCTTATAAGATATTTATTCGATTAATTACTAAACTCATATTCTTAGAGGAAAGTTTGCTTCCATATAGGAAAGGGATAAAAATATATGACAAATTGTTTGTTTTACTAGTTACAAACTTACAGAACCCAGTAGTTCTCCAGTGAAAGAAATAAATATTTGCTTTATAAAACAGACTGCAAACATTCCCTCTGAACATTATGCACTTAGCTCATGATTCATCTGATCTTGGTCTTCCACGAAATAGTAAGATTAAAAGGTGTTCATGATGAGTTTTAGCCACCAAATATAAAGCAACAACAAAAAAATGGCTTTCTAACTACATGAGAAAGAACCAGGGCAAATCACAGACCCAGTACTATTGATATCCTTTGTAGAAGATGTAATGCAAGGGTTATACATGCATAGACTTTGCCATTTCCCAAAATCAACTTGGAACTGTGAGGCAGTGCCAATTACTACAGAAGAATTGTTAAAAGTTGGGTTAAAAAAAATAGAGAGACCTTAAATAACAGAGCTAATAAACAACAGCAAACAAGAGAGACAGCTAGGAAAGATTAAAGAATGAAAATACCAGAACTGGAGGCAAATTCTACTAAATGGCCCTGAGATCAGAATGAAGCAAAGCAGCATATCTCAATCTAGAGTTCAGAGGGTTTTAAATTACCTGCCAGCACATCGGTTTGATGGGAAACTGGCAGGGAGACAGAGAACAATCAGTCAGAGGCTTTGGCAAAGATGGTAAAGAAGGCTGCTAGAGAAGAAAAAATAAGAAAGAAAGAAAAGAGAAAGTGTTTCTCTCAGAGCCATAGCAGGACTAGGATTTAAGCCAGGAAGAATAAAGATTGTCCAGAAACCAAACAAGGCCAAAGGCAAAGGCTCAGCCTGGGGCCAGAGCATTGGGGATCAGGTGGCATCATGGTCAGAGTGGTGGACTCTAAATGTGACTCTGAGCATCAGGAAGGGTCTTGGGAGAAATGGCAAGAGCTCAGGAGGAAGTGATGCTCAAGGTGCCTAGAAAAGGTTGTCTAATTTTTTGAATCTGTGCAGAGGACCTGAGCAATGTGAGGTTTGTGCACCAAGAGCCCTCTGCAGTTGTAAAATATGAATGTTCACTTGAACACTAGAACAGACAGTGAGCCCAGTAGAGAAAGAAACAGCTTATACTTGGCATTAGAGATGAGCAAATGGAACCCCAGTGATTAGGTGGGAAAAACCTCTGTACCATAACATTAGCCATACACATTAGAGAAGTCACATTCTTGAACTTCAGAGAGCTGCCCTTGCTAAGTCTTTCAGAGGTGATCTGGGGCACTCTGAAGACAGTAAAGGAGGGCTCAGCAAGTGCTCATTACCCCAGATGACACAATGACTGGCAGGTTTAAGAACAGGTAAAAAACAAGCACCAACAACAACAAAAAGAGAAAGTGAAAGTCAGAAGGGTGTGAGCCCAAGTATGGAAAAGGACTGGGGAGAAGAGGAAGAAAGGGAGAAGAGAGTCGGAAAAGAGAGGACTCTGCTAGCCGAGGAAGAGGCGGAGCACCAGAACATTTGACTCAAGTGTGCTGCTTTGTCTTCTCACTCCCAGAGCTTTGCAGTAAGTTATTGCATTGGTTGAAATATTCCACATCTTAGGCAGGTAAGGGGAGCCCTTGAGTCACTTTAGACACAAGCAAGTATTAAGAGCTTGCCTGTATTTGAATTCTTGTCACTTTCTTTCTTCCCAGTAATAGCATTTTATTCAAAGAGTGAGTTAGCAAGTGTCCAGCCAGGAGAACATCCATTAGAAGTTCATTTTTCCTTAACATGAAACAAGCAGGCTTAGAGAAGACTTTGTCCCCAACATGGAACAATGTCCTATTTCAGGAGGTCACACTCAAAGACATAAATATAATGTTGCTCCCTAAGGTATGATTGGACAGTAAATCTGATTTTAACAAATACATACAATAACACAAATTCAAATAACTGGCCTCATCTTCAAAAAGTCACCCTAGGAAGCTATACATGTATTTTTCAAATGAAGAACTAGATTATGTTTTGTAATCTGGCCCACACGTCTAAAACTAGGGCTGGGTTCACTGCTCCCATACTGCTGTGGAAAGGACACTCAAAATTTTCCTGCCCACACCAGGCATAGTTGATTATACCAAGAATAAACTCCTGGCACAAGGATGCAATCGACTGGCTAATTTTCTTCCATACTTTCGGAATAGTTAAAATTTCATCTAATTTTAAGTATTAGCATGGAGTCTCTATTTGAAAGTCCAAAAGTACACTGGTACCTGTCACTGCTATCTTTTCCTAAACTCTGGAAGGCAAGAATACTTCACGGTGGGACTCTTGGACTGAATATTGATTTACCCTCCTGATTCTCCTCAAAGAGTGATCATGCTTTGGGCAGCCCCTACCAACCAATCAGAGTGTGCATTCAAGGCCACATTAGCACTTCATCCTGGATAAAGTCAGTGATGGGGTTGAAATGAAAAGAATTTACATAATTAGAGCTAAGGAAACTGAGGCTTAGAGAACTCACCAAGTTGCCCACATGACAGTCAATATCTAGATCTGAAAGCTTTGTAGTTTGTTAAGTGGGGTTATGAAGAATTAACATACATCCCTCCTACATGAAGCCATTTGTTATTTTCTCTCTTCTTGCCAAAATTTCAATTACAGTGTGTATTTCACATGACAGTCAGTACCTATGTATTAATTTGGCTGTCCCAGTATTTAAAATCATCCCTAAACTGAAGACTTGTAAAAGTTATAAAGTGAACAGAGACAGCATTATAATTATTTTAGACTCTGAGAAGGTAGGATTCAGCAAATACATGAAGTCTTTAAATTCCCAGAACAATTTTTGCCCCCCAAAGACAAAAAAAAATCTAAAATTTTATGTTCACACTTCTTTTGCACTTTCATGTGTTTTATATGATAAAAAAAGAGTTAAAAGAGGTTTTATAAGAATTATGTATCCAGGATGAAAAGAAATATCAGAATAATACAATAACATTTATATGAAATGTTATAAGTGGCAGGTTAGGTGGCTGTAGAGGAATGGACACCAGGCTTGCAAAGGACAGTTACTGATTCTTATCACATTGAAAGGAAACGCTGAGAACAGGACAGTCTCCTGGCAAGCTTAGAGACGTTTTGTGACTTGGGGGCAATCCCCGCAGTAACTCAGTGTTCCAGAATGAGATAAGGTCGGTCCCTCACTAGTTAGCATGTTGATGCTTAGTAGTTCTTCACGGGGGTTGTGGGGAAAGAACACGTGGGGAAAGAACATGTGAGGAGAGCACGTGGCAATCCTTACGCAGGCAGCCCTCATATGCAATTACCTTAACTCTCCACACCTGTTGTGTATAACCTTAATAAATGGCCATTGCGGAGGGGGCTCGGGGCTACCCTGCAACTAAGGTTAGCCCGCCTCCCACTAGCTTGTACTTCTAATCCATGTCACGCCTGGTTCATTCCTACAGCAACCGAGACCAGGGCCACAGGGGTCGCAACAGGTGGCCTATCTTAAAGTAGGCTTTTAGGAAAATAAAACAATGCACAACCAGATGAAAAAAAAAAACCAGAATTTGAAATAAATGACAAATGAAGACAAATGCACATGTTGGTGCCTAGAAATGAAAAGCAGTCACAAGCAAGCCACAGTGGTTCAAAGGAGTCAAAGAGTATATGAGAAAAAAAATTGTTATATTAAAAATAATCAAATTTCCTAACTGGAGCAAAAGGTATAGGCTGGAAAGGAGGAAAGTGATTTGTCCAGTCTGAGTAATCAGCGTAAAAACTGACATCCTTGGAAGCAAAGGCTGGTTGGTAAAAATGAAAGATGAGGAAGATTAAGACAGTATTGAAAGAAAACAACTCCTAACACAATAACTTAGAAGACAGAGGAAACAGCTTGATTAAAAACAATAACAACAATAAAATGAACTGCAATTCTTGGACCTTATTTCTTTATGTTTCCATCTTTAACTTATATTTTAAGTAGCTCTTTTTAAATTAAATTTAACCCAGAAGGAAGCATGTGTTTTCTAGGGCTTCTATGATAAAGTACTAAAAACTAAGTCATTTAAACAACAGAAACTTACTGTCTCACAGGACTTGAAGACTACAAGTCTGAAATCAGGGTGGGGGCGACATGGGTTCTCCTGAGGGCTGGGTGGCAAAGTCTGGGTCATGCCTCTCTGCCAGCGTCTGGTGGTTGCTGCCCTTCTCTGGCTCTCCTTGGCTTGGAGACATATTACCAATCTCTGTGCTCATCTTCAGATGGCTCTCTCCTAGCGTGCACATCTGTCTCTGTGTACCAATTTCCCTGTTATAAGGATACCATTCATGAAAGATCAAGGCCCACCGTACTGATCTCATCTTAACTAATTTCATCTGCAACAACCTTTTGCCAAAAAAGATCACTTTTTGAGGCACTGGGGATTAGGACATCAACATGGGAATTTGCATTCAACCCATAACAGGATGGGAGAATTAGTCACTCTCTAGCCATTGCTAGGGGCTTTTCAAAGCATCTGCTTAACTCAGTTATCTTGAGGAGAAAGAAAGTGAGGCATCAAATACACCCATCTGTGACTACGGGAAGACCTATGTGAACAGAGCTTATCAGCTACCTAGGAATCAGCTGGAAAGCAGTGAGCTGATAACCTCATCCCAAGGCAGGAGTTTCAACCTTGACATGATTAATATTGGGGTCAAATAATTTATGGGGAAGGGTGCGGTCTTGTATACTGTAGAGTATTTATCAACACCTCTGCCTTCACCTACTAAATGTGAACAATACCACCTCCGTCCCCAGTTAACAACCAAAAATGTCTCCAGACAAATGTCCGCTAGGAAGCAAAATAAAAGCCTCTGAGAACCGCTGTCCTGAGGAAAAATGATAAAATCTGACCCCCTGCCAAAACAAAATTAATTGACTGGAATTTAAAGAGTTTTGATTTAAGAATCAAATTGAGAATGAAACTAAAGCTAAATATCGGAGTTACATATTTAAAGTTTATAAAAAGAAGAGGACTAGGATTAGACTTAGTTATAATGAAAAAAGTTGAGAAAGTTAATAAAACCAAATGGGTAGTTAATTTTCATATAAGTTGTGTTTTGTTGTTTAAAAAAGAGTTTAATGGATTTTAGTCATTGTAGAAGACAAATTTCTATGGTAAACTTTTAAGTTGATGGTCAATACTCATGCTGAAATTATTTTTAAATATTTTAATATTTATTTTTTAATAATAGATCTTAATCTATAATTAAACACAAGAAATCACCTTTGTTGAAATTGAGTATCCTCTTGTGGCGGAAAATTAGTTTACATATTTTGAAGAGGAAAGGCCAACCCAAATAAAGGAGACCAGAAAAGAACAACTGAATTAATTCACACCTTTCGAGGAAACAGTAAAATGTATAAATTTGTGCATATTTATGGAACCCAGCTGGGCATGATGAACCAATCAAGTTTCAAAAGAGAATATTCAACAAACACATGACAAAATGCTCATCATCCTTAATCGTCAGAGAAATCCAAATCGAAATCACTTTGACATATCGCCTAATCCCAATGAAAACAGCCCACAATACGAGGTCCCAAAGCTACAGATGCTGACCTGGGTGCAGAGAGAAGGGAACACTCTTGCAGTTCTGGTGGGACTACAAACTAGTTCAGCCTTTGTGGAAAGAAGTATGAAGAGTCCTTAAAGAACTAAAAGTAGACCTTCCATTTGATCCTGCGGTCACATTACTAGGTATCTACCCAAAAGAAAAAAAGTCATTTTACCATAAGGACATTTGCACTCAAATATTTATAGCAGCTAAATTCACAATTGCAAAGATGTGGAAACAACCCAAGTACCCATCAACCCATGAATGAATTAATAAATTGTGCTATATGTATACTATGCAGTACTATTCAGCCATAAAAAGAGATGGGGACTTTGTATCTTTCATGACAACCTGGAAGGGTATTTGGAGAATATTTTCCTAAGTGAAGAATCATAAGAATGGAAAATCAAGCATCCCATGTACTCGGTACTAATTTTAAAGGAGTAGATTAACAACTTCAGGCCCACATGAGAGAAAAACCCAATTAAATTCAAGAGTGGGAGTGGGGGAAAGGTCGAGGGGACTTGGTAAGTTCTCACCTAATGGGTACCGTGTAGGGGTATATGGCACACCTCCTGGATGAAGAACACAACTACAACTTGGACTTTACCTTATAAACCCGAACAATGTAACCTAATCATATGTACCCTCCTATTAATATAAAATAAAAAAAGAGAGAGAGAGAGCACATAGTAGAATCCCTCGAAAAGTATTTCCTTAGGGCAAAAAAAACTACAATAATGTATAAAATTATTTCCAGAAGAATGAGATAATGAATGAGTTTTCATTTTTATATTTCCATATTTCACAGGGCTTGGTTTTTTTTTTTTTTTAAAGACTGTATTGCTTTTAAGATTAAAAAAAAGCTTGGCAAGAAATATTCATAGGTAAGTAGCAGCCATCACAAAACCTTGAGTGAGGTCCCAGGAGATCTACTGCTTTGGGAATAAGCCAGTGGAAATGAGAGAAAGCCCTTATGCAACTTGATGTTTTCATTTAGTGGCGGAATGAAGTAGCAGCAGCCCTGGGAAAAGGAAGAGGACATATTGATAAAGCCGTCAGAGAGGCATGCTTGAGAACAACCAGGGAAAGAAAGTGGCTCCGATGCCTGGCTAAAAATGAAGTCAGGAAAACCTCATCAGGAGGCAAACAAAACAAGTGGAATCCACTTTCCTCCACGCCAGCAACCTGGGTGACACAATAAATCAAAGCGAGCCTCGCCTATCACACTGAAGTGAACCACCTTATCAGTCGAAGTCCCAGAGTTAAACTTGACTTTACAACAGGCAGAATTTCTCTCTGAGGCTATGTATCAATGAAAAGAAGTATTTCACTAAATCGTGTTTCAGATTTTTCCCATAACACTACAATGATCACTATAAAATTGAATCTAACATCTTTTTGCTCTAGGAAAAGGGAAATTTCTCATTAAACACTTTTTGCCAAGTCCTTTAAGCGCATTGGAATATAAAATCCTGTCATCTGCTAGAGAAAGGTTTCCAAAGCATCAGCTTTCAAGCTTTTTATACCTACAACATGCAAAAGCATTTTTTTTATGCCTTGAGGGGTATTTCCATCTTGAACTTGCAGAGATAAAGCAAGAAGAACAGGTGCTAATGTTCACAGCATACTTAAAGTTGCTGCGAAATTCTAAAGTAAGCTGGATCCTCAGTAGTGAGTTAAAAGTCTGCCCAACAATGCAGATGAAGTTTGTCCTGAGTCCTTTAATTTATTAATTTATTTGACAATTTGCACACAAAATAGAAGCTAGTATGTTATTTTTTTTCACAACTCAGCCAAAATAGTATTTAGCTGGATTTACTATTGTTGGTACACACTGTCAAGTTAACACTTTTTACAAAAATACGCATGGTTGAAGAAAATCAATCATTTTAACATAGCCAGAAAATATTATAAAGTACTCAGGCAGGGGTAGGGGGGAATAGTTTTAAAGATAAATTTTCCCGTTACTTCCTCCAAAGAAAAACTTGAAATATTATTGCATTTAAACAAATAGCATCTGTATTAGCCAATGTTCTAAACACTTTATAAATATTAACTTGATACTGGTAATAAACCCAATGAGGCATGTACTATTAGTATCGGCAGTTAATACATCAGGAAAATTAAAGCCCAGAGAGATTTAGTTACTAACAAAAGTGGACCCAGTCTGTCTAGGCTCAAAATTGAAAGAAAAAGTTGAGAGAATTTATCTGTGTATTGTTATTTGAATTTCTGTAGAAACAGATCCTAAAATAAGAGTCTGAGTTTTTAGTTGACAGGTATTGGGAACACTAAAAAAAGATGGGAAAGAGACACCAAGAAGGGAATGAAGCCAATAACAGTACATCATGAAGCCAGCAACTACAGTGGGTTGCTGGAGTTTAATCCTGAATGGGAATTCTAGAAAATGGAATAAAATAAAGCAACTCCCCAGAAACTTTCTGGAGTGTAGGTTAATATGTCATCGGTGATTCTAATCTACCATGTAGAAGGGCAGAGCAGCCTTCAGTCATCCTACAAAAATCCCTCATGTACAGAGATGTATATACTAATAGAAATCCATCAGAATACATTGAAATGGTTAAAATGTAAATGATATGGGTAGGACATAGATGATGTCCTTTACCCTTTCTGATGTTCCATCCATGCCCCATGTTAAATGCATTTCTATCAGTAACTGCTCTTCATTGTGGCAATCACAGACCATTTCTAAACAAATGGTCTTAACAAAATCAGGAATGTTAATGGAGAAGCCACAACCTCAATGCTGCAATTGACCATGATATTAATCATCTCTCTCCCTCAACTTTGGTTGGTACTTCTGCTCATCTTAATTGCCTGCTTGGTAGGGTAACCCAGAACTTTATTCCTAAGGGGTGTGAGCCCATGGTTACCACTTCTGATCAGGTCATTGTTTCATCAAAGTTTGTTTACAGCTACTACTGGACATGGGAGCATCAAGTGGAGTCCTAGTAGAGCTCCTTATTTTTAGAAATACTGTTATTTTTAGGAATAGCAATAATGTACTTATGTGTGCTTATGTTTATGTGTGTGTATGTGTGTGTATATATATATATGTATGTGTGTGTGTGTGCTTATACAAATGAAATGAATGACAGGAATGATACGGGGCGGGAAGAAGGAACTGGTGTTATTTTATAAATATAAAGTAGTAGCACCACTTGTGAAGTGGTATAGTGTTATTTGAAAGTGAACTTGCATTAGTTGTAAATGTATATTGTAAGCAGTAGGGAAACTACTAAAAAATGTAAAAAATATGATAACTGAATAACTAATATACTGAATATAGTAATAAAAAAGAGAAAATGGAATTATATCAAATGCACAAATAAAACCATAAAAGGTATGTAAAAAACTAGAAAATAAAAATAGAAACAAAAAGCACAACAAATAAAATACAGTACTGAATATGCTAGATGTTATTCAAACTGTATCAGTAATCATCTTAAATATCAATGGTCTAGAAACACCAATTTAAAGACAGAGAATGGGACATTGGGGCAAAAAAACAAAACCAATTATATATGGTCTATGATAAACCCACTTTAAATATAAAAATACAAATGAATTAAAAGCAAATGGAGAAAGACATTGTCTATGGAGAAAGCATACCAGTCTAAGAAATCAGGAGTAGCTATATTAATTTCAAGTAGAATAGACTTTAGAGCAAAAAACATTATCAGGGAGAAAGAGTGGCATTACGTAACAGCAATAATGTGTCAATGGTAAAGTTGTCAATTCTCCAAAAAGACATAACAATCCTTAATGTGCACCTACTTTACTACAGAAGCAAAACATGTGAAGGAAAAACTGATAGAACTGCAAGGAGAAATAGATTAATCCATTATTATAGATGAAAATTTCATTACCCCTCTATCAGAAATGAAAAATTAAGTAGGCAGAAGATCAACAAAGGCATAGTTGAACTTAAAAGGTAGAGAATAAAGTACATAAAAGAATGAGGCTATCATACAAAAAAAATGTTTTAACGTTTTTGTAATCATATTTACTGGTGATAGTATTATTATTACTAGATTGTTTTATAACATCAAATTAAGCTATGAGTAGTTTTATATTGTAATTTTATCACTCTGCATCTAAAGTAGAATTCTTGTTTTTTTTTTTTTTTTTTTTTTTGAGACAGTGTCTCACTTTGTTGCCCTTGGTAGAGTGATGTGGCATCATAGCAACCTCAAACTCTTGGTCTTAAGTGAATTTCTTGCCTCAGCATCCCAACTAGCTGGGACTACAGGCACCTACCACAACACCCAGATATTTTTATTTTATTTTATTTTATTTTATTTTATTTTATTTTATTTTATTTTTTTGCGACAAAACCTCAAGCTGTCAGCCTGGATAGAGTGCTGTGGAATCACAGCTCACAGCAACTTCCAATTCTTGGGCTCAAGCAAGTCTCCTGCCTCTGCCTCCCAAGTAGCTGGGACTATAGGCACCCACCACAACGCCCGGCATTTTTTGGTTGCAACCATCATTGTTGTTTGGCAGGCCTAGGCTGGATTCGAACCCACCAGCTCAGGTGTATGTGACTGGCACCTTAGCCCGTTGAGCCACAGGCACTGAGCCTCACCCAGCTATTTTTAGAGACAAGGACTTGCTCTGGCTCAGACTGGTCTCAAACTCATGACCTCAGGCAATCCACTCATCTCAGCCTCCCAAAGTGCTAGGAATACAGGTGTGAGCCACCACACCTAGCCTGAAAAGTAGAATTCTCGATATTGAAGGAAAACTATATAAATATAGAACAGCTTAAGTAAAAACTTGTTCTCCTATGTTAGAATTATAAATATCAGTATGGATTTATGAATTCAAAAGTAGTTTGTATTTTAAAAGATTAGAGACAGAGAGAGAAAGAGAATTGCATGTAATATTATCACCATTTTAAAACTCCCAATGAATGAATTAGGATAGAGGTCATTAAACTTTTCTGTTAAAAGGCAGATAGTAAATATTGGAGGTTTTTCAAGGCACATGGTCACTAATATAACTATGCAATTTTGTTGCTGGAGCAAAAACAGCCACAGACACTACATAAACAAGTGTGCATAGCTATGTTCCAAAAAAACTTTATTTACAAAGCAGGAGTTGAGCCTGCTGTTGAGCTTTGCTGATCCCTGGATTAGACAGTGAACATAAATTGCTGGTAAGTCACAAAACTGAGAGTCAACCAATGTCTGCCTTGATGAAAGAGCACAACAGCACCTTTAGTCTGGTCAAGCCTGGGAACCCAGCTGCCAATTTACAGGAGATACATAGAAACAGGTACATGTTAAATGGGGTGAGTGTGAGAAACTCTACAAGTCAAAGTAAACAAGTTCTTCCACATCAATTGGAAAGAAAGATAAGAACGGTGGAGGGAGGAAACTGCAGAATAAACTGAATTTTATTTAATGAAATTATTTTAAAAGGGAAAAATATTAAATAATCAACTAAAGCACCCATTCTTTTTTAAGAAAAGGAAAAAAGTTCCTGAGGCTTGGGTGTTACTTTTGAATTTGTTTTGGGTTTATCTGCATAAAAAAATGAGTAATCTTATTTGTTTTTGTTATGGCAGTTGAGCAATAGTCATTCTGTTGATGCCCACATCCCTCCAAGGTAGCCAATCTTCACACTGCTTCTTCCTCCTCCACCATTCTTATCTTTCTTTCTGGCACTAGTGGAAGGTGGGCAGAGTTCACCTTTGCCCTTGTGCTCTCCCTATCAGGGACTCTCCTTTTCATTAAACCTTTCACACTTACCAAACAACTGTCTTGCTAATTGTTTTCAATTTATAAGAACACATTTGAGGTCTGCAATCTCTAACCAATACTTCTATTAAGAATAAGGCATTTTGGAAACTGAAAAACTTATATGATGTTAAGGAATGATGCCTTTCCTACTATACAGGGTGGCCATAAAGTTCATGGGCTATTTAAATAGTTCCAACTATTAAACTATTTAAATTGCGCACGAACTGTATGGCTGCCCTGCGTAGATAGTGTCAGGTTAACTGAATACCTTGTCTGAAAAACATCACTTCTGAAAGTGAAAGCTTATGCTTATGCCAGGATGCCAGGATTATTCCAAGTACATTGGGAAACATAGCTACTCCAGTCACAGTGGCCATATTTTTGGACTTGATGAGCTACTTTGTGGTCTTTACATTCTGACAAGCAGATAACACGTGCTTTACTCCACCTGGAGTTGGCTCTGCTTCTGTATCAGAGGCCTCTCTGTACTTGTTTGGTACATGGTATTACTTCCAAAAGCTACAGTACAAGTTTCTTGATGATGCTTCCACCATCTTTAGGCCATTTCATATGTAAAATTAATTTACATGAATTAAGTATGAAATTACTTACATAATTTTTTTTTTATTTTTTTCAGTGCAATTTGAATATACTGAGAATTGGGACACTTCTATCACATGCGTAGTAACTGGCTAGACAGGCTGTAAGATGTTTCTTCTCTGGTGTGATTATGTTTACTCAGCTATAAAACAAAAGGCTTGAACAAGAAGTTTTCAGAATACATTTAGTTCCATATTCTAAATCAGAGTACACTGTGTTAGGACACAAATACAAGCACACCCCTTGTTAAGAAAGTGGAAGTAAGATGATTGTGTCAAAAGCAAATATATAAGGAAAATTAATCAAAATTTATTTTCTGGAACATGGTATTACAGAACTCATTTCGTCTAGCAAAAACAAGTTTGTCTATCTTATTCTTAAATATTTATAGAGAACATGCTGCTGTAACATCATTTCACTAACATGAGACACTTATAGCCATAAAATTCTAATCCTCTTCAATTTGAGTTATTTCTTCTCAGTATAGGATACTGTTGGGAGTTCAAAAAGGGACAAGAAGGTTGTAACTCAAGAATTTAGAATACCTCCTCAGGGTTTGCTATTTCCCTTAGCCATGTAGTCACTTCCCTTCTCCTTTTCATTTACTGCTGCTAAGGGCCATGGCAATGTCTAAGAGGCCTACAGTTGAGCGGTTCTAATTGGCTCTTTTCCTGTAACAACACCCAGAAGTAAACAGCAATTGACTTTTTGAGAGGTTATTGGTGTGATGCTGAAAGTTCTGAGTTGCAAGATGAGAAAGTGTAAGTTTCATTGATTTAAACCCATTGCTAGCATTTACTAAGTGCCATAAAATATAGCAAGCAGCCATCTCTGCCTTGGGTGTTGACGGGAGTCTAAATCAGACAGACAAGTGAGACCCAGAAATCCAATGAGACCAAGGGACAAATGCAGGATGAGAAACTGAAAGGAAGCTTAGCATCCAATACTGACTTCAGAAACAAAAAGTAACCCAGAAAAGCCTTCCCTAAAGACCTAGGTTGGTATCTGAGGTTGTAAATAAAAGTTTAGCTTCCAAATAGCATCTTCTTCAGCAGAGAAACAAAATATGCATTCACATAACCTCTGCAGACAGGACCTGACTTCCAGACTGCTCAGTCCCTTGCTTTGGAATGACTGCCCCAGGCAAGTCTTAAGTACACTGAGACCTCCCACAGGAAGTGTCTTTGTATGCATTGGTGGAAAAGAAACGCAGAAATTGTTTTTGGCTTCTTTCCTCCATCCTTCCTCCTGTTGTTCCTTTAAAAGCAATTTAATGATGGCAAAATAACTTTGTTAAAAAATATATTAATCACTTACCATGGTACACATATCCTTTTTGTAGAAAATCCTTATATTACACTTGATTCGGGGATTTGCCTATCTGTTCCTTGTGCTAGAATGAATGCGTAAGCAGTCCAAATGGCCTCCCTGAACCCAGGTCCCTTGCAATGTGACTTTGCATCTCATCCCTTAAAGAGCTCCCTCTCCACCTCCCCTGCTGCACCCCTACTTTGCAACTGGGCCTGCCTTTTTACTGCTCTCCCCCAGTAGAATGTGACAAAAATGACTTTGTTCTGAGGTTTGGCTTCAAGAAGTTTCCTTTCACTTCCATCCTGTCCTGGAAGCTCGCTGTCATGTGATCCAGACAGAATAGCCCTGCTGATGGATGGAGGGCCACATAACAGAGATTAAAGTTGTCTCATCTGTCCTCGCTGAGACTTTCCTAGATGTACCAGTCCTCAAACTGCAAGGTGACTGAATAAGCTCAGCTGAGATCAGCTAAGCACAGCCCAGACCAAAGAAAATACCCATTTGATTTACAGACTCGTGAAAATTAAATGTTTATTGTCATCTGTTACTAAGGTTTTCTGTTTCTTTGCTAGGCAGCATTAACATGGCAATAGATAGGTGATATCCCCCCCTACTAAATTTACTCACAAAAAAATAATAGGTCTTCATACAGTCATGTGCCACATAATGATGTTTCAGTCAGTGATGGACTCTGTATACAACAGTGGTCCCCAAAGATTATAATGAAGCTGAGAAATTCCTATCTCCTTGTGACATCATAGCCCTTGTGATGTCATACCACAGAACATTACTCAGGAGTTTGTGGTGATGCTGTGCTGCCAGTCATATAAAAGGTTGTTATATACGGTTGTTACACACATAATGCTGGATAATAAATGACTATTACTGGTTTATATATTTACTATGCTACCCTTTTTATCATTATTTTGGAGTGCACTCCTTCTTGCTACATTTTTAAAAAGGGAACTGCAAAATAGTTCAGGCAGGTCCTTTGGGAGATAGCCAGAAGAAGGCATTGCTATCACAATGACAATGGCGGTGACAGCTTCATGCCTGTTGCTGCCCCTAAAGACCTTCTAGTGGGACAAGATGTGGAGGCCAAAGACTGTGATAGTGATGATCCTGCCCCTATGCTAGCTAATGTGCAAACTAATATGTGTTTGCATCTTCATTTTTAACAAAAAATGTTTTAAAAGCAAAAAAAAAAAATTAGAAATATAAAAATAGCTTATAGGGCAAAGATATAAAGAAAAATATTTTTGTACATCTGTAGAATAGGTTTATGTTTTAAACTGTTATTGCAAAAGAGCCAAATTTAATTTTTTAATTAAATTTTATAAGGTAAAATCATTATAATATTTTAAGCTAAAAGGTTAAAGCTAAGGTTAGCTTTTTATTAAAGAAAGAAACACTTTTTATAAATTGAATGTAGTCTGAGTATAGTGTTTATAAAATCTACAACTGCATTCTAGATCTTCTTGTTCACTTACCACTTACTGACTCATTCAAAGCAACGTCCAGTCCTGCAAGCTTCCTTCTTGGAAATTAGCCTATACTGGTATACTATTTTTTAATCTTTTATACCATATTTTTACCATACTTCTGCTATGTTTATATATACAAATAACTTACCATTGTGCCTACAGTATTCAGTACAGTAACATGCTATATAGGTTTGTAGCCTGGGAGCACACAGCTATACCACGTAATTAGAAAAAGGAAAAAAGCTTCTCTTTCTTCTCTCTCCTAGAAAGAAAAGGGGTGGGAAGTAGAGGAGAGAACAGTACAGAAACTGCTCCACAACACAAAAATTCCACGAAAACAAATACTCTCCGAAGTGCACAATGGAATCTACAGTCAAGGAAATTAGGTGCTAGGTAAGAAAATCTCCCCTAACAGTGGAGAGCAGGCAGGTCTGTCTCAGGGTGTAGGTTGGTGGCTATGAATTTGTAGAACGGGGTCATCTGTGTGAGCTGGAGGAACTGAGGGAGACTGTGGAGAAAGGAGACTCACCCAAACTTTTTAGACGCCTAGCTTCATGTAGTTGTATCTCCAGATGTAATTTGGAAGTCCAAGTGAAGACATGTTATGAAGCAAAGCCAGAGATGAGACACCCATGGCCAGTTTTCAGAGGATATATTTGGCTACAAAATAAAATTTATTTAAAAAAAAAAAAAAAACTTTTCTAAGATCAGACTTTTGTTTGGGGTTCAGGAGCAGTACTGGTGAAGAGGAGGATGCTGGTGCACCAGTGTGAAGGGTTGAAATTTTATTCTGAGGACAAGGCCCGTGGTGCCACTGCGGCAAAATGACCTTAAGTGAGTCAAAAATAGGAAGTGTCTGGACAGAGGCTAAATTGGTCATACTGCTCTGGGCTCAGCAAGTATTCAACAAACCCAAACACATAAAAAATATTTTCCTCTCTAGATCTTAGGGTTATGACGCATTTTCTTACTTTTTTAAATCTCTAAAGTTGGGGAGACCTTCAAATCAATATTTATAAGGGATCAAACTTTACAGCTCCTAACTTTTCAGGCAAGTAGAGGTGTGGGGGAGGGGCATGTGTCCTTTATCCTCCCATCCAAACACAGTAACTGATGTTACCACACGGAGTCTGTGAGGCCACAGCTGCAGCATGTTCACATTTCCTTCTTGTCACAGTCCAATGACTCAAGCTTCATGCCTCCCTGATCCAAATGGTCCCTGCTTTTTTGGTTGATTAATTTGAGTTCTCTATAGATTCTGACCTGGATGGAGTTGAAACACTTCCTTCTTAGTAAAGTATCACAAGAATGGAGAAGCAGGCGGCGCCTGTGGCTCAGCAAGTAGGGCGCCGGCCCCATATACCAAGGGTGGCAGGTTCAAACCTGGCCCTGGCAGAACTGCATCAAAAATCAGCTGGGCGTTGTGGAGGGCGCCTGTAATCCCAGCTACCTGGGAGGCTGAGGCAAGAGAATCGCTCAAGCCTAAAGAGGTGGAGTTTGCTGTGAGCTGTGACTCCACAGCACTCTACGGAGGGTGAGAGAGTGAGACTCTGTCTCTACAAAAAAAAAAAAAAAAAGAATGGAGAAGCAAGAATCCAATGGACTCAATACTGACAGGAAGCCAGTAGATGGTCTCATTCATGCCCACAGAGGAGAAAAGCACATTTCAATTTAAGTTTGGGGGAGGACAAGAGAGGGGGTTGAGGGGTGCTCCCACTTCAAAGGCACATTGTGGGGGGTATGGCACACCTTTTGGGTGCAGGACTCAACTACAAGAGAGACTCCACCTAAAATTCAAATATTGTGACCTGGCTGTTTGTATCCTCACATTAATTTGAAATTAAAAAAAGAAAAATTTCAGCCCCTGCGAGCTGACTGCAAATGCCTGCGTGTTTGTGTTTTTTTTTTTTTTTTTCATTTTCCTCCTCCAACATAAGGAGGTGTTGGCTGGTTTACAAAAAGATTCCTTGTATTGCTCCATTCACAAATCAAAAGCAACGGCTTCCTCTTGCCTCTCACAGGCTCCTCAACAAGACAGCCAAATGCTGTTTTAGGGACCCCTTTCCTAGGGCCGCTCTGTTTGCTTTAATTCCTCTGCCTTTATAGCCTCCGAAAGAGCTTCTTCATCAGATTTAAGGTATGCTATGTCACTCAGTGAACCAAACAAAAGCAGAATACAACTCACACTGACGTTTATGGTATTGTGTACTCAACAACACTTATACTACACTTCCTAAATTACTCTCATATAAAACCAAATCCCAAAAGCCATTTTTTCTCCACTGCCACTACTGCGCAATTGAGCACAACAGATTTAGCCACTTTTGGTATGTTAAAATTTTGCTTTATTCCTGCTTTGCGATGTAAATTTTTTTTTCATCTGGGAACAAACTAAATTTCCAAGTACCTCGAACAATATGATTTTTAAAATTTAATCTCTCAGTCATTTTTGTCCTTTGTACAGAGAAGTATACTGTAGGCCCAACAGTGGTTGCAGAGTTCATAACAGAAAGTTGATCTTTGGATACTTGATCTCCCTGTGAAAAGGAAGAACAATTTGTTCTTTTTGCCTAAAAATAGAGGCCGGGTGTATTTCCAATGTCAAGCAGAGCTAAGCCACAGTTAAGACAAGAGTAGTACACTTGTATGGACAGAAGATTAAGGCTTTGAAAATGCTAATATTTTATCTATTTTTACTTAGGGCCATGGACACTCTGCATCACTATTATTCAAGAAGGAAGTCCACGTAATAACCTTGCACTATGACTCCTTTTATCTATAAGCTGCAGGCATTTTTATTAAGTCATCCAACACCAACAGCACTGTCCAAAGAAGCTGAGGCTTATAAGCTAAAGTACCAGTTTTATAAAAGGCTTATCCTTTGTGTACTTGTAAAACATGGTGATAAAACAAAAAAGAAAACAGAAGAAAAAGCAAATTGGTATTTCCAAAGGTGGTGAAGGGGATCATAAAGAAATTAATGTTTTTTTAGATTTCAACTACATTTTCAAGTCCCTAAAGATGAGAACAAGAGTGCCATAATGAAAATATAAGACACAGACAACATAGGGAGTTGATTCCTGAAAATCTCATGAATTGACACATTCATTTCTGCATTCATGAAATATTAACTGAGCAACTGCTGCATTTTTGGCACTAGGCACAATGCAAGTACTGAGATTACTGGAATAAGTAAGACAAGACTCATACTTGCCCTCATGGCCAAGCAGAGGAGACAGACACATACAAACAGTTATGAGAGTTGAAATGTTTACAAACATAAATCATACTTGAATTCATGGTAGTGTTCTTTAATTTATTTATCGAATCATTTATTCGTTCATTCAGCATTTATTGAATCTTGTGTTCCAGGCATTGTTTTTAAACATGAGGGATGTGACAATGCATACGATCTTTAATCTAAAGGAGTTCTCCAACAGTAAGAAACGTGACATCAACAGGCTTACAATACAGCACAGGGTGTGCTGTTAACAGTAACACAGTCACAGATGTAGAGCAACTGACTCTGCCTGGGTGAATGGAGAAGAGTGGTAATACTGATTCTTTTTTCTGGCTAATACAAAACTCTAAGCTGTCAAAGGAATATTTTCTGCAGATGAAAAATGTGGGCAACTCTTACAGACATAGGCTTTCTTATTGGTGAATGTAATTATCATCTCCCAATGTTTGGTTTATAACATATTTCAGGATTAAGGTAACCATTGGCCAGAGTATTCCTAATTTTGATGTTCCAGCATGTCAGCCATAGAAATAGCAAAAGATTAACTATATTTGAGGAATAATTAGGTGTCAGAAGGAATTACAGAGGTCAGATTCAGGATTGAAATTGAGGTTTCTAATTTTAGAAGTAGAATGGACAAAGAACCCACACCTAAACTTTTCTTCTAAAGACAAAAAAACCAAATCACATGAGGGAATGCATTTTGTTTAGCTATTTTTAATCTTTTGAAATGGGCAAACTGGAATGGAGATAGTTACCTTTTAAGTCTCTCACCTACATGCTTCTTTATAGTAGAGGACATAGATTTGCTCAAAATATTTGGGGCTAAATGGCGCATCTCCATTACTTGTATCCCTGAAGGATCAGTCAGTAGTGGCTTGTGGTAGTGTGTTGAAGGGTGAGATGGAGAGAAAGCAGTTAGTTTCATTTCTTATGTCACTTTTCATTCTATGTGAAATTTAAAATTGCTTAATAATCAACATTCCTATTATACATAATTGGTTCCTGTGCGCCTATAACTAATTTTCTGTCCCCTATTGTCTGACAGAAGTATAATTCCTTTTCTAATGCAGTGTAATAGGATGTTTGCAACATAATAAAAGATATATATTTGATCCCTACCTCCCTTACCATTTCCTGCCACAGAGCTCCTAAATCCTTTTGAATTTCCTGGGTAATAAAAGTGCCTTTGTTCTATTTATGCAACTTTTGGTGGACTTTTGGATAGACTGAAGATGGGGGGCTGGTTTTCAATAACACCAAGCTTTGAACAGAACTTTCAACTCAAAGCCCCATCCTTCTAGGTGGGTACAAAGACTGAAGAATGAGTTAATAGGTGGTCATGCGTACATGATGTAGCCTCCATAAAAGTACCTAAAGGACAGAATTCAAAGAATTTCCACATTAGTAAATGTATACACATGCCAGTAGGGTGGCACACCTCAACTTCATGGGGACAGAAGCTCTCACATTCAGTACTCTTCCAAACTCACTCTATGCACTTCTTCACATGGCTGTTCATCTGCTTCCTTTGTTGTATCCTTGATTATAAACCAATGAGCCTACTTCCCATTGGCATCTGAAGTGGGAGGAGGCCAGTCTTAGGAGAGTGAACCTTCAATCAGCAGGGTCTGCACTAACTACAAGTAAATAGTATCATAATTTAATTGTAAGACACAGAGATGGTATCCAGAGAGTTGGAGAACTAGGTGAGGTGGTACGTGCAAAAATGCCATACATTTGGTGTCAAAAGTGAAGTGTTGAAGAATACCCACTTTTACCACTGTTACTCAACATACTACATAGTACCTGAAGTTCTAACTAGAGCAGTCAGAGAAGAGAAAGAATAAAGAATATCCAAATTGGAAAGGAAGATGTCAAATTATCCTTGTTTGCAGCTGAAATGATCTTATGTCTTGAAAAACCTAAAGACTCCACTCAAAAATAATGAGAATTGATAAGCAAATGTAATAAAGTTGCAGAATAAAAAATCAACCTCCACTGATTTGTAGCATTTCCATATACCAATAGTAAACAATCTGAAAAAGAAACCAAGAAAGCCATCCTATTTACAATAGCTACAAGTAAAATAAAATACCTAGGAATAAACTTAATCAAGAAAGTGAAAGATCTGCATAATGAATGCTATAATATATTGATGAAAAAAGTTGAAGTGAACACACAAAAAAGGAAGTATATTCCATTCTCATGGATTGTAAGAACCGATATTGTCAAAATTTCCATGCTACCCAAAGAAATCTACATATTCAATGTAATCCCCATCAAAATACCAATGGCATTCCTCACAGAAATAAAAAACATAATTTTAAAATTCATGTGAAATCACAAAAGACCCATAATAGCCAAAGCTATCCCAAGCAAAAAGAATAAAACTGGAGGAATTGCATTTCCTGACTTCAAATTACATAACAAAATTATAGTAACCAAAATGGCATGGTACTGTCATAAAAACAGTACATAGACCCATGGAACAGATTAGAGAACCCAGAAATAAATCCACATAAGTTTCTATAGTTATTGTCACGTTCTCCTCATCTATCTATAGTGGACTTATCGTCAACAAAGGTGCCAACAGCATATAGTGGGGAAAGGGCAGTCTCTTCAACAAATGGTCCCGGGAAAACTGGGTATCAAGAATGAAATTATACCTTTTCTTTCACCATATACAAAAATCAAATCAAAATGGATTAAAGACTTAAATCTAAAACCTGAAACTATAAAACCACCAAAAGAAAATATTGGGAAAACACTTCAGGACATTGTTCCGTGCAAGGACTTCTTGAGTAGTACCCCCAAAACATAGGCAACCAGAGCAAAAATAGACAAGTGAGATTCCATCAAGCTAAAAAAACTTCTGCACTGCAAAGGAAACAATCAACAAAGTATGGAGACAATCCACAGAATTGAAGAAAATATTTTCAAACTATGACAAGAGATTAATAACTAGGACATATAAGGAGCTCCAACAAGTCAATAGGAAAAAATCAAATGATTTGATTTAAAAATGTCCAAAGAATAGAAATAGACATTTCTCAAAAGAATACTTACAAATGGCCAACAGGCATATGAAAACATGCATAACAACATTAGTCATCAGAGAAATGCAAATCAAAATTAGAATGAGATACCATCAATTCTCACTCTGAGATACTATCAGTTCAAATAGCTATCATCAAAAACAGCCAATAACTAATACTGATGAGGATGAGGAAAAAGGAGAACCCTGTACACTGTCCGTGGGGATGTAAATTAGCACAACCACTGTGAAAAACCTATAGAGGTTCTTCAAAAAAACCAATAATAAATAGAATTACCATATAACCCAGCAATCCCACTGTTGGGTATATATCTGAGGAAGGGGAATTCAGTATATCAAAAAGTTACCTGTACTCCCATGTTTGCTGCAGTGCTATTTACAATGACCAAGATTGGAATTCGATCTAAGTGTACATCAATGGATGAATGGATAAAGAAATTGAGACACATATACACAATAGAATATTTTATAGCCATAAAAAAATGAAATCCTGCCATTTGCAACAACATGGATAGAACTGGAGAACATTATTAAGTGAAATAAGCACAGAAAGATAAATTTCACTCTTATGTGGTGCTAAATATTAAAACTCTGATTTCAGCTCAGCCCCTGTGGCTAAAGCGCCAACCAGATACACCTGAGCTGGCCAGGCCTGCCAAACAACAATGACAGCTGCAACCCCAAAATAGCCAGGCATTGTGGGAGCCACCTGTAGTCCCAGCTACTTGGGAGGAGGAGGCAGGTGAATCTCTTGAGCCCAGGAATTGGAGGTTGCTGTGAGCTCTAATGACATGGCACTCTACCTAGGGTGACAGCTTGAGGCTATGTCTCAAAGAAAAAAAAAACCCTCTGATTTCATGGAGACAGAGAATAGGATGACAGTTATCAGAGAGTAGAAAGGGTAGCAAGGCGGGGAGATGGTTAATGGATGCAAAAATATAATCAGTTAGATTGAATGAACAATATGTGATAGCCCAAACAGTGACTGTAATCAACAATAAGTGAGGGTGGCTTCGCACCTGTGGCTCAACGGGCTAAGGCGCCAGCCACGTACACCTGAGCTGGCGGGTTCAAATCCAGCCCGGGCCCGCCAAACAACAATGATGGCTGCAACCAAAAAAATGGCCTGGCTTTGTGGCGGGCGCCTGTAGTCCCAGCTACTTGGGAGGTGGAGGCAGGAGACTCGCTTGAGCCCAGGAATTGGAGCTTGCTGTGAGTCGTGATGACATAGCACTCTATCCAGGGTGACAGCTTGAGGCTCTGTCTCATAAAAAAAAAAAAAACAATAAGTGAGGGTATAATTTAAAATAACTAACAAAGAAATGTTAAATGCCTGAAGTGATGGGTACCTCCATTACTCTGATTGATTAATTCACAACATATGCCTATATCAAAACATCATATATACCCC
>CAUYRH010094064.1:0-13952 GCA_963574655.1 Perodicticus potto
GTGGCGGGCGCCTGTGGTCCCAGCTACTTGGGAGGCGGAGGCAGGAGACTCGCTTGAGCCCAGGAATTGGAGGTTGCTGTGAGCTGTGATGTCACAGCACTCTATCCAGGGTGACAGCTTGAGGCTCTGTCTCAAAAAAAACAAACCAAAAAACAAAATAAACAGGCCTTTGACGACCCTGAGACAAGATAAATAGAAGTTGAATTCCTGATTCAGACAGTATGAGCACTTTTAAATAGCTCTATGCTTGTGACCTGACTGCTTTCTGGAACGGTGGCAGTTCCAATTCATTCCTCATCCACAGTGAGGGAAAATGCCCATTCTATTTCACCCTCACCACATCGAGAAGTTTCTTTTTCTCAATGTTTGCTAATTCAATAGATGAGAATATTCATTTTAATTCACAATGCTTTGATTACCAAGGGGTTGACCATTTTTTTATTCATTTATATTTCCCATTTTGTGTGTGTTGTCTTTTTCTTTGGGATTTTGTTTTTCCTTTTGATTTTGCATGGCCTTTGAACAAAGGAAGGATTTTAAATGTTGTCATATGTGTTGCAACTATTTTCCCTGGTCTTTTGTTTGGCTTTTTAATTGTGTTTGCGATTATTTTGGTGGCTAGAGGTGCTTAATTGGCATTTATCCTCTGTTTTGAGTTCCATTTCCTCCTTGAAACTTTCCCATTTGGTTTGTGACTATCGGCTACCCCACTTTGCTCTCAGCCTCTTGATAGTCCATAAACACTTCAGAGATGCAGTGCAGAAAGGTATGAATTATAAATGCTTTCAGCTGCTCCTTACCAAAAAGCTGACAGTGGTTTAAGCCAATTGTCCTTTGGCCCACAGCAGAATCCCCTTGGAGGCCTGGTAAAACTCAGATTGCAGGGTCCCACTTATACAGAGGTTCAGGTGCGAATGGACAGGGTGCGTTTCTAACACAACCCCGGGGCGCTGCTGATGCTGCTGGTCTCGGGACACACTAGGGGAACCACTGGCTTAAGCAACTGAGACATTAAATTACCTCACAGAACACCAAGTCCAGTTGAGGGTGGTCCCAGGTTTGGTTAACAGTTCAATGGAACCAGGGTCTAAGTCAAGTCTTTACTTTCTCTTTGCCTTTTCTTCAAGGATTGCCAGATGGCTGCAATAGCTCCAAGCAGTTCATGCTTTCACCAGCATTCCAAGCAGGAAGAAGGGGGATGGTGGGAAAAGGCTTTCTTTTAACAGGATTGGGCACATTGCTGCTTTGACCAAAGCTTGTAGGCATACATCTAAAAGAAGGGAGGGTGGATTTGGGGTGGTAGATAGTCTCTGCCCTAAGGGCATTCCTGCATTGGGTGGAAAGGTGGATAGTTCAGGCCTTTGGACGCTCAGCTGTGGGCTCAGTGACCTTGTTAGGACGTTTTTAAGAAGGACCCAGTATCTGGCGGCGCCTGTGGCTCAGTGAGCAGGGCGCTGGACCCACATACCGAGGGTGGTGGGTTCAAACCCAGCCCCGGCCAAATTTCAATAAAAAATAGCCGGGTGTTGTGGCGGGCGGCTGTGGTCCTAGCTAGTTGGGAGGCTAAGGCAAGAGAAACGCCTAAGCCCAAGAGCTGGAGGTTGCTGTGAGCTGTGATGCTACAGTACTCTACTGAGGGTGACAAAGTAAGACTCTATCTCTTAAAAAAAAAAGAAGGACCCCGTATCAAGTCAGCTTGGCCTCCAAGCCGGTTCTGCCCTCGGTGTCACAGGAGTAACTGGGTTTCTAACTTGTTTCTTATACACAGTACAAAGGCTGGCTGGTCCCCTGTTGGTGCTTGGATACTTTCTTGCCTGAATTCCTTGTTAAATAATTGGCCTGAGCCTGTCTAAGTTGGGAATGCTGCCAGTTCGTCCCCTGCTCAGGAAACCCATCCCCAAATACTGACCTTCTGCTATGGCGCTTTGTCACATGTTGACAGTCACGCTGAGCATCACCTGCCTGGTGTCCCTGAGACATCCCTCTATGCACTGCCAAAGTCCCTGAGGGGGAGGGAGGTGGACCTGAGCCTCTGCAGAGTTACTGGGATCAAGAGGGTACTGCGTTTTGCCTGTTGATCCAACATTCTTTATTGTTTATGTCCAATGTTTGAATCATTTCCAATCTTCGTTGGAGGGCCGGGGCTGGCTCCACCAACACCCTCTACAGTGGGAATTGGGAGGAGGAAACGCCTACTTCAGGTAGTAGGGAAGGCCATAGGCCAGGGCAGTGGGCTAAGGCGGTGCCTGTAAGGAAGTACCCAGCTGTGAATGCAGAGGGGAGTGAGGTAACCTGGCTCCGAGGGGTCCAAGGTGGGATCCTGGTAGCATCGGTTAGGGCCCTAGTAGTTCCAGGTGAAGAAAGCTAAATCCAAACTAGTTTAAATGAAACAGGACTGAGGAGTCCGGGGTTGAGCATGGTGCATTGCATTCATTCTGTTTAGTCGAAAGCTGTCTCCTTCCATATTTTAAGTTCAGCCTGAAGTTTTTTCCGTGCAAAGTGAACTATAACCGCCTGACTGGATGTACAAACAGACGGCAAGCTACTCGTGTACTGATCGCAGGTGGCCAGCTGTCCAAACCGTGTTCCAATATGGCAAATGCTGCAATCAATTTGGTTGTTTCTGTACGTTTTCTGTGCATCCCTTTCTTTCTCCTGTCCATTGGTCTTCTCCAGTGGTGGAGTTTCTCTGAACTTGTTCTGGTTGAGGGCTGCCTGATTCCTTAATCTTTCTTTGCTCAATTAAATTCTGTTAAGTTTATCTTATCTAGAGTTTTTCTTTTAATGGTTCAGAGGGTGTCTGTAGAATCCAGTTCTATCTTTCAGTTTGGCTTCCTCTGAGGGCACTAATTCTGCCCTTATGGTCAGGGGTTGGCTGCTAGCAGCTCTGGGGGTTATCTCCTCCCCATTTTCTTTCTGGAGAAGGAGAAAATCCACTTTCCTGAAAGCACAAACAAAAATCCCAGAATTGAGATCTGCTAGCCCTGATGGGCCTGACCTGGCTCATTGTCCTTCCTTGAAACCAACCACGAGGGCCAGGGAAATGTGACGTGTGGATTAATTAAGGGTTGGGTCACAGGGTTCAATCCTAGAATCAGGGGCAACCCATCCAAACCACACGGATAAAAATAGGGCAGGGATGCTTCCAAAGAATAGAGAGGGGCACTGCTGGTGGGAGAAGGAGGGCGTGGATATGAGGGGGCAGCTCAGAAATGTTCACCCAATTGGAGGTTGAACTTGGGGGTCACAGCTGAACCTGTATGGTAATCTTAAAATCAGGAGAAAGCAGGCAAGGACAGATGGAGAGAAAGGGGTGCTGATGATTGCGACATGTGACTGCTGGATTGGCTTAAAAGGCTGGGACAGGTAGCACCTGGCTCTGGTCCCTCTGCTCTCTGAGTTTGCATGTCCAGTCCCAGGTCATCCAGTTCCGGGTCTCAGCGCCTCCCAGGCTGCCCATCCCGGGGCAGTTAACTCTCGCAGGCCTGGGCAGAGATTGACATCTTCCTACTCAAAGAACACAGCATTCAATCAACCAGCATGTTTATTCTCTTGGCAATAAAAATGCTGTTTAGAACATTCATTGCCATCCAGGACAATCCTGCCTTGCAAAGTCCTTTGGGCTTAATGCTCTTGTTATTCTCTTAACGCAAATACAACTTGTCAGCCCCATCCGATAGGTTTCAACTTGGATTTTTAGTCCCAGGAAAAAAAGTTTATGGCCACAGATGCATGTGAATGATTTCTACCATCAGAAGACAATGCCAATCTCAAGCAAATATTTTTTTCTACATAAGGCCAGATACAATATCCAACTTATAAAGGTGGCATTCCTCAGGTGCTTTCTGAGTCCGCTGTCTCTGCCATGTTTATCATCTTTTTTCCTTTTTGTCCTTAAGGATCACAGTCATCATTATGTTTAGTCTTACAAGTCTCCTAAATCCTTTTGGAATCAGTCAGAAGAAATTCAAGGGCAGTAAATAAATAACATGTGATTTGTTGATTTGTTTTCCCTCATGTATTGGTTTTCTCAGCATGGAAGAGGAAAAAAACGTATAATTGAGACATAAACTTCGTCTGATTAAGTTCAAATGAGATCAAATGAGGTTCTCTTATTTGTTCTCCTTTTTTCTCTTTACTCCCCCGTCCATCTACGGCCCTCCCCTCCCTCCCTCTCCTCTTTCCATTGTGAAAGAGCGTTTGATCCTTTTTCTGAAAGGAACGGAGAAATGCTGGGAGCTCAGAAGTGGCTGGTGCAACAGGCCTGCTTCTCAACTTCCTCTGGGGTGGAAATTCACTTAAAACTTGCAGTTTCCAAAGTGGCTGCCAAAGCCACAGCACGGGGAGGGAGGAGGACTCAGAATCTGGGAGGACAGGCTGGAGCCAGGCAGTGGGGGTGGGAGTGGGGATGCCGTGAAGAGCTGGTCCCTTGAGAATGTGCTCCAAGCTTAAAAGGGAGCGTCCGTCTGAACCGAGGAGAGTCCAGAACCCCTTGGCCACAGTCTTCAGTGGGTTTCAGCTTCCATCCCATCACTTTCGCTAGGAAAACCCACGGAGATTCCTTATTTCCTTCTTCATTAAGCTCAACCTCTTCCTGGCTTGCAAAACAGTTTCATTAAGCTCAACCTCTTCCTGGCTTGCAAAACAGTCCATAATCCAGGTGTGTCCCACATCTTTATCTGTGTTAACACCCACCACAATCCTTAGCTCTTATTCTCTTACTCTCCTAAGACATACACTCTACTTCATTGGATTTGAACTTGACTTCTCAGTCCTTTTCCTGCTGCTCTAGATCTTGGGCAAGTCACATAACCATTCTGAGCCTCGGGTTCTCTTCAGGCAGTGGAGCGAGTGGATATTTACTGAGCTCTGGCAGTGCTGTATCTATTTCCATGCATATCTACGGTAGCCGTAAATTTTCCTCTGGGAACATCCCCATCCACTTTTGGTCCATAGACCTCTGGGCAGGACCAGTCTGAAGCTTCACAGTGTGTCCCACTCTTCATTCCCACTGGCTGCTTTGTGGGTGGGCAGGTGACCTATGCTCATCCAAGCAGAGAGACTCTCAGGATTTCTACTGGAAATGCTGGGGGCAGACAGTTGTTCTTTTCAGCTGGATTTGAATCTAGAAGGTTGTGGTTGCATCAGCAAAGCTTAAGGATCAGGCCCGAGAATGAACTGCCCCAATGGGAGCAGAGTTGAGCTGGGGGAGAAAGAAATCCGGTCCCAGCAGCCTTGGAGTGCCGTTACCCCATCTGGAATGACCGATGCCTGGCTTCCTTCTCTCCTCCTTCTGTCCAAATCCTCCCTGACCTTTCAGGCCAGCACAAAATCACCTCCTCCGGGACTCTGAACACTGACCCCACCAGCTGTCATTGGTGCCCACTACCCAGGACACTAGTGACACCACCCAATCCCAGTCCTGCTTGTATGTGGTCGCTGGTGGGCTGTTTAGATCTTACCATGGAGTGAGCATTTTCTTGAGGTTAGGCCTCTGTGAATCCCCAGTGTTTGGCATGTGCTAAGCACCCTGGCAGTGCAAAACCATTTCGGGTTTGATGTCTTTATGGGACTAGTTTTTTGCACAAATTTTGTTTTGAAACATCTAACACTATCTGGTACACAGGAGGCAGGTAGGACCATGAGAACAGTGTGTGGGCTTTAGATTCCAATCCTGGGGCTCCTCTGTAGAGTTGCGTGATGTTAGGCAAGTCACCTCAATTCTATCAATTTCCTTGTCCTCAGTCTAACATGAAGCTACAGTAATTGCCGCACAGGCCTTGCACTCTATTGGTGCAGAGGTGCTGAGTAGATGTGCTTTCCTTCCCTCGCCTTCTCCAGTGCTGGTGGAGGCCAGTGTTACACAAATGAGGTGCATAGGTAACTGACAGATTGGTACATTGGGGTTTAGAATATTTGGGGATAATTGGCACTTAGGTCATCTCCAGTTTTCTTTTTGTGTATAGTACTGACCCCAAGTCCTCCCCACCAAGGGGGACCCAAGCTGCCAGTAAGTGACTACATAATTCATCCAGGTTTTATTCTGACACAATTGACATGTCCCAATCCAACCGAAGGCCCACTTCGAATATCGCCCTCTCCGGGAAGTCCTCCTTAATCCTACAGCACATGGACACATCTCCCTTATAATTTGGTTGGACTCTCTCTGTGCTGGGAAGGGTCAGCCAGCAAACTCTGTGCATTGAAGCCAGCATGCAACAGACTCTTATTAAATGTTTGTTGAGTGACTGAATAAATAAATTTTGATCCGGCACAGAGAGCCTAAAGAATCAGTGAAACAGCAGACATTCTGAATAAAGGGAAGGGGCCCCAATCTCACCATTCTTCTTCCAGCTCCTGACTTTACATAGCATAGGCAGCAAGCACTTAGCCTTGAACTTAGACCTGGGTTCAATTCCTTACTCTGCCCCCTACTAACTGAATGACTTTAAGCAAATTACTTGCCCTCTCTGAGCCACCAGAATGCAGCCCAGTTAGCTTTCATTCTGGCTTTGCTCAGACACAGCCCTCTGCAGAGGCCCCACCTCCCCATCCTGCCCCTTCCGGGCCAGCCTCTTCCCTCTGGGCCTCCTGCCATTTACACATCGGAGAAGTATGCAGGCCAATGGAAACACACGTCCTCCAATCTGCCTACTCCTCACGCAGGGGATTAAAATCTGTCTCATCTTTCCAGTTTGGAATGCCGGGTATTTGGTCGAGGATTCAGCTTCTCTTTTTTATGGGGCTTGAAGAAAACCCAGATTAAACCCTGATTTGTTTTTACAGATCAGAATTCTTAATCTTTCAGCATTTGGCTCATTTTCTTTACAGGCTTAGAAAGCTACATTAAACAGATTCTGTTTCTTAGCATACTCTGCTTTTTTTCTGGTGCGTGTCGGGGAGTAACGCGGGTAGTGGCGCATGGGCAACACTCTGTTTCATGAGACAAACCTCTAGAGATTGCCGCATGTTTCTTTCTGCTACTTTAGCCTGTTGTGTGACTTTCGCCACCCCCTGAATGTCTCTGGCCTTCATGTCCTCATCTGTAGAATGAGGGGGCTGAACATCAAGGCCTGTGCACTCCTGGAGGGCAAGAGATCATTTAGAATGCCTGTATTTCAAACTGGGGTTCAGAGAGGGAAGAGACTTGCCTATGAGCCCAAAACTCTCTAATGGGCAGAGCCAGCTAAAAGGTTCTGGTTTTAAGGGGAGCCCTCTCTTTCACCAGAAACCCCATTCTCTCTGTGAAAGAGATATGGGGCCAATACACAATGTCCTCTCCCTTCATGGGTAGAGAGAGTTCAGTAGATTTCAAGATGAGGTTTGTGTTTTAGGGGCCATTGGAAAGAAAAAAGAAGAAAGTCTAGAAATGAAGAATTAAGATGTGCTGACACTATTCTGTGCTTCCTTACTGCAAGTACCAAAAACAAAAACAAAAACAGAAACTTCAATTCAGGCCAGGCAGGGTGGCTCACACCTGTAATCCCAGCACTTTGGGAGGCTGAGGAAGGGGAGGATTATTTGAAGGCAGGAGTTTGGAGTTGCAGTGAGCTATCATTACGCCATTGCACTCCAGCCTGGGTGACAAAGTGAGACTCTGTCTCAAAAAAAAAAAAACAAAAACAGGCTCAGCGCCTGTGGCTCAATTGGGCTAAGACGCCAGCCACATACACTTGAGCTGGCGGGTTGGAATCCAGCTGGGGCCCGCCAAACAACAATGACGGCTGCAACCAAAAAACAGCCGGACATTGTAGCGGGTGCCTATAGTCCCAGCTACTTGGGAGGCGGAGGCAAGAGACTCGCTTGAGCCCAGGAATTGGAAGTTGCTGTGAGCTGTGATGCCACAGCACTCTATCCAGGGTGATGGCTTGAGGCTCTGTCTCAAAAAAACAAAAACAAAAACAAAACAAAAACTTCAATGCAGACCAAAATGGTATGAAGACCAGCTTCCCTCGTGACATCTTTTCTAGCCTTTGATAACTGCCTGTAGGGTAACAAACCACCCTAATATGCCCAGGACTAAAGGTTTTCCCGGGACATGAGACTTGCAGTACTAAAATCTGGAAAGTCCTGGAAAGTTCCAGGCAAGCCCTGATGAACTGGTTATTTTAATGGCAGCTGGTAAAGAAAGAGAAATGCCTGCTGGCCAGGGGAGCCTTGGCTGGTATGAGTAGCAGATCTGCCGCTAACAGGCCATGCAGCTTTGAGAGAGCCAAGCCTTCTGAGCCTCAGCGTTCTCATCTGGCAATTGGATTTAAATGAGATAATTAACTAAAGATGCCTACTTCAATGTCTGGCACAGAGTAATCACCCAGTGACTAAGTCTCTTTCCTTTTGGGGGAATTTTTTTTTTAAATTCTAAGCATATGGAAGAAGGGTACAGATAATGTGTTTAAGGAAAGATTTTATAAACTCATTCAGTGTTTTCCTCGGGGTTGGGTATGCTGGGGTGAATTACCACATCTTTTTTTGTTGAATTCTTAGGCGAAGCAACCACATTGTCATGACTTTCTCTCTTGAAGACTTTGAGAAAAGTTGTGGATTAACTCTGGGGTGTGGGAGGAGCAGGGGCCCGGCTGGAATAGGGGGAGAGGAGAGGAACATCGTCACAAGACCTGGTTTAAAATCCCAGCTATGACACGTGCTGGCTGCTGTCGTTGGTGTCCCACAGGTGTCGGACCACACACATCTGGCAAGGTTTTAGTGTCCTCTGGGTTGGGGTTGGTGACGCTTGGCGCGTATGGTAACTCAATGTCAGTCCTGCCCGTTTGGGTTCTGGTCTCAGAGGCTGTGGAGGGCCTCACAGTTTTCCCTGTGATGTTCAAGGCTGGGTTAAGACAGGGTGAAGAGAAGCTGTGTTGCCTGGGCTGGGAAGCCAGCTCCCTTGATAAAGAACAGATGATTTTTTTCCCTCGGAGACTGGGAATAAAGGCCCAAACCCTTGGCCTCAGAGCCTCATAACTACCACGCCACTCTGTTGGCAGCTGGGCTCTGGTTTTCAGCCAATCTCAAATCAGTAACAAAAAGGTTGGAGGCTTTCTCTGAAGATTAAAGTCAGCCACCCTACAGACCTCCCTGTCAGTGAGTCCTGGGATGATTTCACATTGTAGAGCCCTTTATCTTCATCTCTTCTCAAGCCTGCCATTGGGAGTTGCAGCTGAGCTGCCCATCCCTGCAGGCTGTGTGGAGGGCTGAGGGGTTGGAACTCTGAACCCCTGACTTTTCCTAGGGGGTCTGAGCAGCATCGGGAAAGCTGCAGCCTAGCCCTGGTTTACTGAGCGCATATTATGTGCCCAGCCCTATGCGTGCCACTTTGGCCGTGTTATTCTCATTTAACCCTCACATTTGTCAACTCTGTGAGGAGATTGGAGCACTCACCACCATTTGGCCCACTACACATTTGCATGGCCGTGTGGTTGTGTGTTTTTGTCTGTCTCCCTGCCCTGTTTGTGAACTTCAGGAGGATTATGACCTTGTCTATTTTATTTAAGGCTGTATCATCAACCAGGCTCAGTGCCTGTAGCTCAGTGTCTAGGGTGCCAGCCACATACACCAGAGCTGGCGGGTTTGAACCCAGCCTGGGCCTGCCAAACAATAATGACAACTACAACCAAAAAATAGCCAGGCACTGTGGCTGGCGCCTACAGTCCCAGCTACTTGGGAGGCCGAGGCAAGAGAATTGCTTAAGCCCAAGAGTTTGAGGTTGCTGCGAGCCGGGACTCCATGACACTCTACCAAGGGTGACATAGTGATATTCTGTCTCAAAAAAAAAAAAAGACTATATCACCAGTGATTAGGTGTCTGGCCCTTATCAAGTGTTCAATAAATACTTGTTTGCTGACTGACTGGGGCTCCAAGAGGCCAAAGGGTTGAGGGACTTGGTTAATTTCACGTAGCTAGTGTGGTAGAAATATAACCTGATGTGTCTAACACCAAAATTTTACTCTCTGTGCTGTTACTCCTGACTAACCTAGAAAGGCAGCTGAGATAAGCTAGGGTGTATCTGTTTCTTACTTTCTTTTTCAAGTTTGAAAATCATCCTAAATTGTTTATCAAAGCTTAATTTACAATCTCCAAGATGTGGAAACAACCCAAGTGCCCATCAACCCATGAACGGATTAATACATTGTGATATATGTATATACCATGGAATACTATTCAGCCATGAAAAAGATGGAGACTTTACATCTTTTCTATTAACCTGGATGGAGTTCAAACATATTCTTCTTAGTAAATATCACAAAAGCAAGTATCCAATGTACTCAATGTTAATATGAAGCCAGTAGATGAACTAATACATGCCCACACCAGAGAAAAACTCCGTTCAATTCAAGGTGGGGGGAGTCGAAAAAAAGAAGGGGGCGACGGAAGGAGCAAGGGGGTTTGGTGTGCTCCCACCTAACGGGCACAGTGTACGGGTACATGGCACACCTCCTGGGGGCGGGACACAACTACAACAGGGACTTTACCTAACAAATGCAAACATTGTAACCTGATCATTTGTACCCTCATATTAATCAAGAAATAAAAGAATAAAAATAAACCATCCTAAAAATATAAAATATTTGTAAAAAAGGGGGGAAATCACCCATATTATACTACTACCCTAACAAACTATAAATGTAAATTTTTAATTTTACTAAATAGATTAAAAACACTAATTAGTGGCTCAGCACCACATGAGCTGGCAGGTTTGAATCCAGCCCCGGCCTGCCAAACAACAATGACGGCTGCAACCAAAAAATGGCCGGGCATTGTGGCGGGTGCCTGTAGTCCCAGCTACTTGGCAGGTGGAGGCAGGAGAGTCTCTTGAGCCCAGAGGTTGGAGGTTGCTGTGAGCTGTGATGCCACTGCACTCTATCTAGGGCGACAGCTTGAGGCTCTGTCTCAAAAACAAACAAACAAACAAACAAACAAAACACTAATTAGTAATCTTAACAAAGACAAATTCATTTCCTGCTCTTCACTTAACGTTTTATTCCGTTGTTTCCTTGTCTTCACTATTCTCTTTCTAAATGATGGCCTCATAAATAGCTCATAAGCCACTATGTCCCTGATAATGTAGTCATTCTCAGTGGCTGGGCACTTAGGTGGCTTCCATTATAAGTAACACGGGGACGAACATCTTTGAGAATAAACTTAATTCTGTATTCTTTTTTATCATTTATTAAGATGGTTTCTTAGAAGTAGATCTCTTTCCTAGAGAACTCTGAAATTTCTGGAAGGGTCTTTAGTTTGGGGGAATTTATTCTCCGGAATGGGAGCAATAGTCTGTTGAAATACAGGGTGGCCATAAAGTTCCATTTTAAATCACACACGAACTTTATGGCCACCCTCTGTGTATTATGTCCTTAAACATCCCCTGTAAAACTCTCATCGTGTGCTGGAATGTCACCGTGACAACAGGGCCACATAGCCCTTCAGGGAAGCTGGCAAGGAGAGAGGCTGTGTTTGCTCCACAGGTGAGATGTCCTGTGAAGGAAAGTTGAGCAATTTAAAGCAAAATTTGAAAACATTTTAAAATAGGTTTCCCTAATCCCATCCTTAGCAAAGAGCATACTGATAAGACACTTTCTCCTTTTTTTGAGACAGAGCCTCAAGCTGTCACTCTGGATAGAGTGCTGTGGCATCACAGCTCACAGCAACCTCCAACTCCTGGGCTCAAGCGAGTCTCCTGCCTCTGCCTCCCAAGCACCTGGGACTACAGGTGCCCGCCACAATGCCCGGCCATTTTTAGGTTGAAGCCGTCATTGTTGTTTCGGGCCCAGGCTGGATTCGAACCCGCCAGCTCAGGTGTACATGGCTGGCGCCTTAGCCCATTGAGCCACAGGCGCCGAGCCAATAATTATATAAGTATTTTATTTTATTTTTTCAGTTTTTGGCCAGGGCTGGGTTTGAACCCACCACCTCCGGTATATGCGGCTGCTGCCTTATTCCTTGAGCCACAGGCGCCACCCTAATGAGACCCTTTCTCAAACATCAGGATCAATAAGCCAGGAACTATTGCCCTGTGGTGCTATAATTGCTGCTGCTCTTAATACGAAGACTCCTCCTGGAGGCAGGACCAATGGCAGAGAAACAAGCAAAATCTCCTGATCTTGCTCAAGGGGGGTTGAGGGTGTCACGCCTCACATGATTCAACAGGAAACAGAAATAAATTGCAGACCTGGCTGGGTGTCCGTTTCCCTGGGCAGACCAGGAAGGGACAGGTTACAGCACTGGTGGCTTCTTTAGTCATTTTAATTATTGTATTTTTAGTTTAGCCAATTTGGTTATTCTAACTGGTTCTTTATCAAATCTGCTACATTGCCAATTTTTTCAACTCGGGCTTTTCCCTCTTTGACGTAGGCATAATTGATTTTTGGCCTTGTCTGATAATCCCAGGGTCTGGAGTCCCTATCGGTTTGTCCATTTTTTTTTTCCTACTGGTTTTCACTTATGAAGTCTTGGCTGCTTGTGTACTTGGTTGTCCTTGAGTACAGGATATTATGCTTGAAAAAATATTTGTAGAAATAATTTGAGGACAGAGGTGATGCTGTCTTCCTTTAAAGAAGATTTGAAATTTCTTTTGCAAGTCTCTTCATCTTTAAAATTGAGTTAACTTTGATCCAAATTTGTAGACTGGAGATTCTCGGGCTCTCCAATTTCTCAAAGCAGGTTGATAGTCCTTACAAGAAATATTTTAGGCTCGGTGCTTGTAGCACAGTGGTTATGGTGCTAGTCACATACACCGAAGGTGGTGGGTTCGAACCCAGCCCAAGCCAGGTAATCAACTGCAACAAAAAAATAGCCGGGCGTTGTGGCGGGCACCTGTAGTCCCAGCTACTTGGGAGGCTGAGGCAAGAGAATCACATAAGCACAAGAGTTGGAGGTTGCTGTGAACTGTGATGCCTCAGCACTCTACCGAGGGTGACATAATAAAACTCCATCTCCCCTCCACCCAAAAAAGAAATATTTTACCTCTGATTCACCTTTAACTCTATGACATAGCTCTGAAGGCTTTGTGATTTTTTTGCCTACTTATTCTCTCTGCACCTTCTAAAATTTCTACACACCATTTTAAATTAGAACAATCATGCAAACAAAAAAATTAATAAGACAGATTATTCAGTCTCTGGGTTTCCACATGTGAAAGAGCCCAGTCACAGAGAAGAGCCCACTTATCTGAGGGTTGGTAGACCAGCACTTGTCTGAAGAAGGCAAAGGGGCTAAAAGGAACACATCTCTACTTGACCCCACAACACAGAGGGTCCCCTGCTCCCATTTGCTAACTTCCAGGCCTCCACCAAACTGCCCGTGTAAACGCCATGAATTGGCTGTCTGTCCTCCCCTTGTCCCACAAGCAACAGATATCACTACTCAATTGCAATGCTTGTTTTTGATTTTCCCCATGTGAAAAGAAACCTTTAAAACATCATTGGCCAATAAATGGGCAGACGATATGCAAGACGTTGAACGTACCATGATGTGTTCAACCATTCTTCTGAAGTTGAATATTTAGGCTGTTTTATATTTGCCCCTTATTATCAAATATTTAGAACGAATATCTTGTATCTAGGTCTTTGCCAGGGTTTTGAACTTTTTCACTGGGGGTAGAATCTTAATAAGGGATCTAAGGGTATGAATACTTGTCAGGCTTTTGCTAATGTGTCCAAATTACTTTCTAGAAGGTGTATTCCAAATAGTGTGCCTGCCAGGAGCAGCCAACAGGGCCAGCCATATTCCTTATCACCACCAAGCATATAATTAAAAGGTTTTAGCTAATCTGGTAAGTAAAAAATGCTATCATTTTGGCTTGGCGCCTGTGGCTCAACGGGCTAAGGCGCCAGCCACGTACACCTGAGCTGGCGGGTTCAAATCCAGCCCGGGCCCGCCAAACAACAATGACGGCTGCAATCAAAAAATGGCCGGGCGTTGTGGCGGGCGCCTGTAGTCCCAGCTACTTGGGAGGC
>CAUYRH010094065.1:0-10341 GCA_963574655.1 Perodicticus potto
CACGCTGTCTCCCTGTGTCCCCAAGGGGAAGTTCCTGGGTAGATCCCACCTGCCAGAGATGCCTGAAGTCCTCTCTCCCCAGTCTCACTGTGCCCAGCCGCAAGGAAGCTGTTACTCGGCTGCCATCTTGCTCCGCCTCCGTTTTATATTTTTCTTTAAGTCATTTTGAAATGCAGTCAAAGGCATCACTTAAGAAACTTGAGATGTTAAAAATGAATCTACATATAGCAGCAGATGTTAAGGAATACACAAAAAGAGGGAGACCATTGTGTAAAAGTGAAACAAGCCAAAGGCAGGAAGACAAATGCTACCTTATCCCACTTAGATGGGGAGTCTAAGGAAAGTCAAACTCCTCAAGGCAGAGAAAAGAATGGTGGTTATTAAGTGCTGGGGGTTGAAAGAGTTAAGATGCTAGTCAAAGGAGATAGTAATTTAGTTAGTCAAAAGACACAAATTCAAGAGATCATTGTACAACATGATGTCACTAATCACATTGTACTGTGTATACTTGAAGATTGCTAAAGGAGTAGATTTTGAGTGTTCTTACCACAGAAAATAGTTGAGTATGTGAGATAATGGATATGTTAATTAGCTTTACTTAGCCATTCCCCAGTGTATATCAAAACATCATGTTGCACAGCATAAATATACTATGCATATAATTTGTTTGGCAACTCAGAATAATAAAAAAGTAGCAAAAAAGAAAAACACACACAGATGGAAATCAATTTACATAGATAGATGGCCTAATTCATGTTTCTCTAATAAAACTCTAAATAAATAAGTAACTAAACACAAATATTATGAAAGATTTTTAAATGAATAGTTTCCAACTGTTAACGAAAACAATCTGTCTCAGATGTTATGGTTTCAATATTTTTACTACTTAAAAATGCAAATTCTGGGGAAGTTCTGAAGGTTTCACTTAGCCCTATGCTCTTTTGTTTTTAGTTTCTGGGTTTTTTTTTTTTTTTAGATGAATATGCTTAAATTGAAGGAAATATAGGATTTCAAATGTCTTGCAACTTGCATGAAATTAGCCTGAGATTTATCCAGTTCTTAATCTTCTTAATCTATCCCCTTACAAATTGATAACAATGATAGGGAGAACAATGATGCCTTATAACCTATCAGGAAAGGGACACAGAGGGTGTCAACTGAAAAACTATAAAAGTCACAGAGGACACTTTTTTTTTTTTACCTTGATCTTTGCTATTTATTAGATACCTGATTTGACTTAGGGCCCACTGACTGTTAGGCACCATGCTAAAACCTGGCAGTGCAGTGGAGAATAAGGCAGGTGTCAACTGCTGTTCTCTAAAGGGAGAGTGAGAATATAAGCAAATGTCAACAGTAATGTGTTTGACTGGAGCATTAAAATGAGGTGCTATGATAGAGAGATACTAGGTGGCTTCTTCAGATTGGGAAATCAGGGAAACCCTAACTAAAGTCTAATGCCAGTGATGAATGGTCCAACTGCATGAAGATCAGAGGAAGTAGTGTTCTCTGCAGAAGGGGCATTCAGTAAATGTTCTTAGGGGGCAACAAGGTGGAAATTGTTGAGAAACGTAAAAGCTGGCCCCTGCAGCTTGAGGGCACGGGCTGAGAGGGTGAATGGTATGGATGATAGAGGAGGGATAAGCAAGGACAAGGTATTGTGGGGTTTTTTAAATCTGGAGGAAAAACCTGACTTTTATTTGGAGTGGGAGGATTTCAATAGGGCTGATACCTCATTGATGCTTCACATTCGCTGTTGTGTGAAGAATGCATTGTGGGATAGCAATAATGGAACTGGTAGAATTAGGAGATGCAACTCCCCTTTAGGAAATCATTTTAGGTCATACTAAACCCTCAACCTCACAAGAACACATTGGTGCCATTCTACTCAGAAGTAAAGTAAAGAAACTCAGAGGGCCAAGAGGGCAGAAACAGAATCTTTTGGGGGAGCCCTTGCCGCAGTCCACGTGGGAGTGGGAAGAGCAATAGAAGGAACTGAGCAGAGTACAAGGATGAAAATAGAAAAAGGTAAAAAAGGACTATTCTGACTTATTTTAAATCTGTATTAATCAAGTGTATAGTTCAGTTGATAGTTCAAGTGGTATGTTACTAAAAGATAGTAACATAGTAACATTCATTCAGTTCTGAATGTAATTCTTATTTAAAATAAGACAGGTTACTACCTAAATACATATAAAAGAAATTTTTTCCAAGCTGGACTTCTGGAGAACAGAATTCAGATAATTTAGGATCTCAAATGTTCTTACTTTCTCCAAAATTCTCATTAATTATGACCAAGAGAATGAGAGAACCAGTTCGATATTCACATTTGAAATGAAAGAGGAAGGTTTGAAAGAAAAGTTGGCTGTTGTGCTCTTAGAGAAATTGTGTAAAAAATACATTGACTATATATTTAACTATTTTGAAAACACTTGACAGGTACAATCAGAATAATAATAATAATAATAACTATCCTTGAAAGTGCATTACATATGGGAAATCATTTTTGTATTTGACTACTGTTTTTCTTTCATTAACATCAAAATACAAAGTTAATAACAACTGTAATCTCTTGTAGAAGTTTATTGTTTTCCTTTATCTCCAATCTCTTCCAATATATTTCTAAATGTTCTGGAATAAGAGATGTTTGGAACTATGCTTCATATTTTAGCGGATAATCCTAAGCAAGATACTGGATCTTCAACAGATTATATTCTTCTGATGTCACATAATCATTATCTCGAGTTCCTAGTTCATTTCACAGAAAGAGAACTAATGACTTAAGGGGACTTTATGTCAACATCACCTCATTTTACTCATTTTATAGAGATGGCAGAACTCACAGCTTTTCTCTGAAAGCTGTAATACTTTGTACATGTGAATAGTTTGCTTGGAATTAGTGGTGGCAAATATCACTGAAGTCATTGTAGAAATAATTTAGTGCTTTGTATTTTATAGAGCTAAAGAGTACCATTTTTTAACAAGCCTGTTTTCCTGGGAGACTTTTTTTGATACCGCTTACTATACACCTGCTCCGTCACTCAGAAGGAAACCAGGTGTGACTGCTAAGACAGAAACTCCAGTTACTGTCCCACTTCTTGATTCTCTTGAAGGAGTTGCCTGGTTTTGTGCTTCCAACTCCTCATAGTCCCATTTTTTTGCTAAGCCTATTATGATTTTCACTCCACCACACCCCTCACTGCTATTTCAACATCGCAAATGACACTGTCTCTGTTAAATCACTGGTCCTCCTTTTACACATCTCTTGGCAGGTTTGTAGGGTTGATCGTCACTTTATTCTCCCACCATTTTTCTTCCCTTGGTTTTTGAGATGCTCTGGTCTCCTGGTTTTCTTCCTGCCTCGCTGGGTGCTCCTCCTTGGGCTTCTCTTTCCTCATCTCCCCTGTCTCTCAACAGATTGGAGAGTGTCAGAATCCAGGCTTTGAATTTGAAAAGTGAGCGGAAAGTGTAAAGAAGCTGGAGAGAGTGTGGTCCAGCAGGGGACATGGGTATGGGCACAGACCATGCAGCCAGTCAGCCCAGGTCCAAGTTGTGACTCTGTCACTTACTAGCATTGTGACTTTGGGCAAGTCACACTGTTCGTGCTTCAGTTTACTAACGAAGTTTGTAAGAATTCTGACCTGTACTTAATAACCCTGTAGAATGGGAAAGACTTTTGATTTGGAGAATGTAGATTTCTAGGCCTATTCATAGCTCCCATCTCTGTATAATTTCTGTATCTGGATTGAGGACAAAATATGTCCTGCTCAAACATTTTCCAAGTGAATAATGGAAAAATGAACTGCTTCATCCTAATATATTATAAAATATATTTTAACATATTCTACATATGAATGGAATTTTTTTTCAGATGTCAAGAAGAAAGATGAAGAAACAACACAAGACCAATCGGAAAAGCCCCAAAACGAAGGAAAATAAAGGCTTATAATCTATCAAGAGTGCTTATGAAAGTCTTAGTGGCTCTGTTTTCCTGAGAGGTTTGATCTGGTGGTAACTATGGTAACACTGTAACCGTGAGCAACATGTGTATTAGATAATTTTATTGTGACACTACTCACTTGGATTGCAACGTTGAAGTCCAGTGGAGGATATTAAAAGGCAGGTTGCTTCCAAATTGCACCCAAGGAAAAGGTGAAAAATGCATGATCACTTAAATACTTATCATTGTCTATATGCCCAGCAAAATTCACTGTTTTCTTTTGGATTTATTTAAGCAGATGTATTTTTTATTTAATTTTTGTGGTGATGGGAAAACCACTTCTTGTTAAATGTAAGCCAAACAACAGTAATTTAAAACCTTATGAAATTTGTAGGAAATTATGTTTTCTGATGAATAGTAGAATAGTCAAAGCTCATGTGAATAGAATATTCTTAATCAACAATGTACTAGATTTCCCCCCAAACCTTTAAAAAGATTTGGGAAAATAGTAAAAATTTGACAAAATAAACATCTCTAGTTTATTTTTGTCTGATCCATTTTGCTTATAGTCTGTGTATCCTGTGATTTTTCGTGTGGTCCTCAAAATGCAAAATTAGTGGCAAATTGTTTATATGGAAAATGCCTATTAAATGAATTTTATTATTTTCCTTAACTTTGGGGTATGCCTGTGGGGGGGGTGTTTTACTTCAATGTGAATTATATAAATTACTTTACTAGTTGTTTTACTCTGCCTTTTCTTATCTTTAGGGATTTTGTGTATATATGGCTTGTTTCTAAAATAATTTGCTCAGGAATGTAGAACTTAATTTTTATATCTTTCTAAAGTAGCACAATGTAGCAGTAGACCCTTAAATATTTCGTCAATGATGTAGGTAGAAATAAACAAAATACATTCTTTTATTATATACTTAAGTATGTATTTTAAAAGTAACAAAAACAAAACCAAAGCTTTAGTAAATGTTAATTTATTAGGCATTTGAGGAAAATAGTAAGATTCTTATTTTTTAAACCTTTGAATAATGCATTTGTTTTCATTATTAGGAATATATGCATGCAGTTATATTTTATCTCATTGTTACCTTAGGCCTCCACTGTATATGATAACCAAATAAACACTTTCACTATGAAGGAAATTTATTACAGACACAAATCTTCATTTTACCTTCTGAAGTATGCCAGGTGAAGGACAGTGGTGACACATTTTAGAGAATGAAGTTAACGGTCTTTGCAAGATAAATCACCTTCTGTTCATTATTTTATTGACTAAGCTTAACTTTATACCTTATATATAAAAAAGGGTGGATTTCAAAGCACTTGATTGTCTTAAGCTATCCATTTTTTAAAATAAAATAATGGAAAGTAATATATTAGGTATAGCATTAATTTAATAGCCAATAAACTATATTATAGCCATAATAGTTATATTTCTAAGGGTTCTTTAATAAGTATAAAGAAAAGTTAAAATAGTTTTCAACTGGAGCAGGTGAGAAATTTCACCATGGGAGGGCAGTGGGCAACATCTGGTGACATTTTTGCTTGCCACATCTGGAGGAGGGAGGCAGGGGAGAAACGTGCTACTGGAATCGAGTGGGCAGAGGCTGCTGAGCATCTTCCAGTCCTACTAGGGCCGCTCCTGACAGAAAAGAATTAACTCAGCATGTGTGTTGCCAGTGCCAAGGTTGAGGAGTCCCGGAGGAGAGCTGAACGGTTCAGCGCGTGGAGTGTGGATTCAGTTTCCTGGGTTTGAATTCCAGCTCTGCTTCTCACTAACTGTGTGGTCTTGGGCAATTTACATCATGTCTCTGAGTCTCAGTGTTATTCCCTGTGGAATGGTGTTAATATCACTTCATAATTCCAAGGGTGAGTGGGAGCAGTAAATGAGATAATATGTGTAAAAAAGTTGAATCATGCCTGGAAAAGAATAATTATTCAATAAATAGTAGCTGGCACCATCACTCTGGTCATCTTTGTTCCAGATCCTCTTATCATTGCTCTCTGGTCGTACAGGTCGTGGGCACCTGAATGTGTAAATTTATATTTCTACCTTCCTCTGTGACTTCACAGATGTCCTCAATTCTCGGTGCTGGGAGAAGACACTGTGGTGGGACTCTATGGTCGTGATGATTGCCACGTCCTACCATTTCATCACGCTAATGAGTGGCTGACAGGTGATGAGCATTATCATTTAACAGAGAGTCACCTGTCTAGTGTTTATCACAGTTACTGCAACAAAACAGAATTTCGAATAAGTATTTAAATATGTAACTTGTTCCATGAAAATGTAGGGAAAAAAACAACATAACTCTTCAATCATGGTATTCTTTGTCATTTAGAAAACCAAAAATGAAACCACAACAACAACAAAAAAACAAAAATGAAGCATGTCCCTTCTCATTATTGCTAGCAATGACATATATTCTGAGTGATGTATGTTTCGAATCCCTTATTCGGTGCCATGCGTACAATAACACCCATATATAACACAGTAATGCCCACACATAGATGTGTGTGTGTGTGTGTGTGTGTGTGTGTGTGTGTATAAAGGTATCAGGCTTGTGGACTAAGAATATTTGCCAATAAAATGATTTTTTTTTAATTTCTGTCTGAGGAAGAACCCAGACAAAAGAGAATATGAGGTCAATAGCAGTTTAAATATAAAACTGAATTTTTCTATAAACTCTTTAAGTAAGCAATTATGGGGGAACCTATGGAATTTTATCATAGCAAGTAGTCACGTCCACCAAAGTTCCATAGTTGGAGCTCATTAAAGAAGGTCTCCATGCCCATTTTCTGTTGTCTTTGCAAAAGTCACTTGGTTAGTCAATAGCTGAAAAGTCTTAATGCTGTCGGGTAGCCAGGCTAAAAAGGAATGACAAAACTCTAAAGCAGCTGTCTGTAAATTTAACGCTATATAAAGGAAAAAGGAGATCTTTAAAAATTCATTCTGTGTCATGTGTCTAGAGATGTTTTGTAATCTGGGCAGAATAGGTTTGAACCTTCTTAGACTCTGAACGACGATAGTGCAGGTGTCCAACTTACAAAAGCAAATCAAACAGTCTTAGTCTTGCCGAGGTGGCTTGGGAAGCATTGGCAGATGACTGCGGAGGAGTGAGATGGGAGAACAAAAGGAAGATCTAACCCGAAGCTCAATAAGTTGTTGCCCTGTCTGCAGGAATCGACCCCTCAAGTTCAAATACAACTCCACCATTTGCTCTCATGGATTTAGTTATTTTACTCTCTGTAGCTCAATTTCTTGAGTGTGTAAAATGATAAACTAATATGAGGTGAATATGAGGTAAATAAGGGAATGGTTGCAAGTGCCTGATACATAGCGAAGGCTAGCATTATCATTATTATTTGCCAGAGCATAAGGGGTGATAAGGACTTTAAGATGAATACCCTAGTTCTATTGATTCTTTTCTATGTTATTCACCAGGGTAGATTTCCTCCTATTCCTTTGTTCTCTTTTCTTTCTATTAGCAGCGTCTCCTTGGCAAAAACTAGGACTGATTAATCAAAGTAGAGACCATTTATTTCCTAATTATTCTCAGAACGTCACAAATCTGTTAAAAATGGAAGCATTAACTCAAACAAAGGGCTGGGGCAGGTTACCTGTTAAAGTCCTAGCATGAATTTCTTATTAAATGTATGTAAGTAGAACTGATTATTATTATAGTTGATTCTCTTGAAACTTCATAAAAATAATCATATAAAATAGTTGTGTTTCTCATTTTACAGATGAAGGAAGTACCTTCAGGAGTTTACATGAGACATGATAATGACCTATGACAAGGGCTTACAGAACCAGGATGTTCATGGCTCTTCTTCCACAAACCAGATCATCCATAAGTCTTACTAATATTAAATTTGTCTGAATTACACTCAGGATTCCCAGGAAAGTTCAAAAGTTCTGTAGGAAGAATAGCACATAAACCATCATGAGCCTTTGATATCTAAACACAAACAATTTTAGTTGTCTTGCATTTTATTATTTCATTAATATTTTACCTCCTCCAGAAAAGATTTTATATGGCAAACCTAAGTATCATTTAATTTGCTCTTAACTTGTAGGACACTGGAGGAATGAAAAGTTGGTGAGGCCTGAGGCCCTTTGGAGGATTGGGAGGAGTATCTGGAAAAGAGGCAAAGGGGAGAAAGGCTGAAGTGTCAGGAAGAGAGGGCTCACCCCAAACTTGACTTACGTCACACTTGGCCTGGGGCTGGCCATGAGTGAGAAGAGGGTACAAAGACATTCTGGGGGGAACACAAAATTCATCTGGCATCAGCCAGAATGAATGAAGGAAATGTTTTTAAATTAGGGCCATAGAGGCAATTTAAATGATCTCATTTGTTTCATGCAGCCATATTTTAGAAGTTGCATGATGTTTGGAGGTACTGATGGCCGGCAGAGAAGCCTGTTACTGATGCCTCAGGAATCCATTCTTCTGAGACCAAGAATTTTTTAAAAGAAGAAACCAAACTTTTTCACCTTAGAATCCATAAAATTGACTTGACAACTCAGCGAAAGTTCTTACAGTGCTTTAGACATACCAGACATTCAAATATTCCTGTTTTGTAACACCTAAACTGGATTTCCATTTATAGAAGGTGTTTGCTTTATAAGTCATTCCTTTATTTCATTTAAAATTGTGGTGAATAATTAAGAAAAATGTGATACTATGAGCCAATAAATTTAAATTTTGTTCCAGGATTTTAACCTAGATTTGATCCAACACTACATGTCTTTGGATAAATAATTTCACCCCAGGCACAATCTTTCTCATTTTTGAAACTTACTAAAAGTTGACACTAGGTGGTGCTCACACCACACTTCTTACTGACCCAACAACAATCAAATTTTTAATCAAGGTTGCCGGACATTTACGATTTGTTTGTTGTACCAATTCTAGCTACATGTGTTGGTCGGGATTATTGCAAAAACAAAACAACAGCTACAGTTCGAAACTACAGTATTGCAAACACTTTTTCCCAAAGACAGTTTACAAAGTAAATTATAATAGGAAGTATACTAATCTCTGGCTCTTACTTTTTTAGGGTATCTATGTTCTTCAGTACCAAAAGAAGATACTCTTACATCTTAAAAATATACTTCTTAGGAATATAAAGGCTATCACTTTTTCTTCCATGTAACAAAGAGTTCTTTTTTCTATATAACATGATCAACTGAATCTTTTTTTGAAAATGTAAAATAACTATGGACAAACGTTTTATTCATTAAAATCAAATTACAAGCAGTTCTTAGTTCTCCATGATTGTAGATTCAAAATAGACCTTTGATGTCTTTCAAGTTAAAAGCAGTATTTCCAATTGTGACTTTTAGATTTTGAAAGGGTCCTGAAAGACTGAGCCAGAGAGAATGGTATGTGAATGTGTGGCTTTATTCTCTGTGTAATTCAAAATATCTTTTATTACTTAACTGTTCCCCCTGCCATTTCGGAAAAAGATGGGTCTCAGGAAAACAGAATGGAGGTTAATGAAGTGATTACTCCTGGTTTTCCAAGGGCAGGAAGGAAAATAGGGAAAACCTTCCCACGCATATGAAGTGTGGGAAAATTGAGTGTTCAAAGTGGACTTTGGCCAAGCGGTCTTGGCAGGGTCCCATCGTGGGTAGAAAGCCCTGAGCACAGCTCTGGGGTCTTTGCAGTTTCTTCACAGGACAAAAAATTCTGCATTCAGTGACAGGTCACATGTGGCGTAGCAAGACGAATGGACAGATAGTTACAACCAACACTTCATATGTACTAAAAACAGTTCCCCATGCTTTGTGACTAATTTATTTACTTAAATAGTAATTTCTTTAACAGCCCTACATATGAAAAAAACAGGCCCAGAGATGTGCTTTCCAAGGTTGCACTAGTACGTGGCAAAGCCAAGTTTCAAACTCAGCTAGGCTGGCTCCAGAATCAGTGCTTTTCCTGTATTTCTATATGCCAGAGATACTGTTCTAATGCTTTACTCATATTAACTTTTTTTTTCTTTTTCTTTTTCTTTTTTTTATAATTTTATTAAATCATAATTGTGTACATTAGTGCAATCATGGGGCACCATGTGCTGACTTCATATACAATCTGAAATATTTTGGTTGAACTGTTAAACATAGCCTTCAGGGCATTTTCTTAATCACTATGTGAAGACATTGATATTCTACATTTAATAAGTTTCACAAGTACCCTTCTAAGATGCACCATAGGTGTGATCCCACCAATTGCCCTCCCTCCATCCATCCTCCCCACTCCCCTTTCCTCCCTTGCCCTTTTCCCTGTATTCTTGTGCTATAATTGGGTTTTAGCCTTCATATGAAAGCTATAAATTAGCTTCATATTAGGGCTGAGTACATTGGATACTTTTTCTTCCATTCTTGA
>CAUYRH010094069.1:0-46729 GCA_963574655.1 Perodicticus potto
CCAAACAACAATGACGGCTGCAACCAAAAAATGGCCGGGCGTTGTGGCGGGCGCCTGTAGTCCCAGCTACTTGGGAGGCGGAGGCAGGAGACTCACTTGAGCCCAGGAGTTGGAGGTTGCTGTGAGCTGAGATGCCACGGTACTCTATCCAGGGTGACAGCTTGAGGCTCTGTCTCAAAAAACAAAACAAACCAAAACAAAACAAACCCCGCCCCCCAGCCTATTGGCCCACCTTCCCTCCTTCTGGGCAGGACAATCTTACAGGCACATCCAATGCCACTACCCGAGTTCCAGTCTTTGCCCCCAAGTGCAGAGCTCTTTTCCTGCCACCCACAGTCTCTTGTGCACAGCTTGGGTAATGAGTACACCCCAGAGTTGCCACCCCCCAAACCTCACTGATCATGTGACGACATCAGCTGTCAGGCACTGGACAGCTCATTTAACGTCTCTGAATCTCAGTTTCTTCATCTGTAAAATAGGGACGGTTTTCAGGAGGGCTAAGCACAGAGTAAATGCTCCGAGTTCCCAAGTACAGTTGCTCGGGTTGTTCACTGTGATACATATGCAGCACCCTCACTTTGTTGAAACCCCTTTGGTCTTCCTTCAAATGGGCTCTGCCTTTACTGTGGAGTAGAAGTTGGGGAGGAAGTCCTACATTGCTGTCCCCCTCTATGGGGGATGGGACCTGCCCCCAGCTCCTGTCCAGCCCAGTGCCTGTCTCTGTGGGGCCCTCTCTACCCATCCCTTTCCCTGTCCTGTGTGTGCTGCTTCTAGGCACAGACCCAGAGGAGACCATTCTCCATGCCTTCAAGGTGTTTGACACCGAAGGGAAGGGCTTCATCAAGGCTGACTTGTAAGTACCCGCTGCCCTCCTTGGGTTTTCTCTCTCAAGCAATGAGCCAACTGGGCTGAGGTCAGGGTGGGTGGCTACCGAGGATCCTCCTCCAGCCTGGACCTCAGCTAACTTGGGCAGCATCTGGCCAGGACCCAGGAGGCCACTTTCCAGCCCAGTAGCCATTGCCTGACATCCCTTCCACTCTCCAGCCTAAGTATCTCCATCTCTGTGCATGTGGAAGTGGATGGGGGTGTGTGTCGCTCAGGGAGAGCTTGCCCAGGGGTATGAGGGCGGGGAGGAAGGCGGGCCTTGAAGGATGGCTGTGGTTTGCTTAGGTGGAGATAGGAACAACATTCTAGAGGACAGAACAGAGAGAGTGAAGCGTCAGGGCTTGATGAGGAGGAGTTAGCAGTAGCTGGAGGGTGGGCTGGGGATGTAAGCGGGGGCTGAGCATATAGAGGCAAGCAGGGCCTGAGTGGAGTGGCTCACACTAGCCCCTGAACCCCAGGTCTTCGTGGGTGTGTGGGAGAGCTCAAGAAAGATATAGGAAGAACAACATGGGGGCCAGCCTGGAGGAGGAGAGGAGAAGGCTATGGCTCCCAGGAGGGCCATGAGTGCAGGGAGGGAGAGAAGAACATAAAGGTCATGGCCTGCAAGATACAGGGTTGGGGGACAGTACGGAGTCAGATATCAGCCAGAACCCAAGTGGACGCCCAGATGGAGGTGGGACCACCACCATGTACAAGGGGGTGACAAGGGTTGGGAAAGGTGACCAGCTTAGCCTGGGATGCATGAGGGGGAGGTGGCCATGTGCCGCTGTCTGGTGGTGGAGGTGGGGGTGCTGCTGTGGGTGTCCCCCCACCCAGTAAGAGCATAGAGGCAGAAGACCCAGGGCAGCGGGCAGGGTGACAGGGTGGGCAGTGGGGTGACAGTATTCCCTGGGCCCTGCACACTGGGTTTACCTTTGAGCTGTGCCCAGCTGGTCCCTTTAGAGTCCAGCAGTTCTCAATCTGTGGGTCATGACCAATGAAAATACATCCTGCATTGGGTGGTGCCTGTGGCTCAAAGGAGTAGGGCACCAGCCCCATATGCCGGAGGCAGCGGGTTCAAACCCAGCCCCGGCCAAACTGCAAAAAATAAAAAAAAGGAAAATACATCCTGCATATCAGATATTTACATTACGATTCATAACAGTAGCAAAATTACAGTTATGAAGTAGCAACGAAAATAATTTTATGGTTGGGGGTCAGCAGAACATGACAAACTGTATTAAAGGGTCGCGGCACTAGGAAGGTTGAGAACCACTGCTTTAGACCCTCGCTGCTCCTGTGGGTGGCCCTGAGTGGTGAGATTTCCTCCCCAGGCACAGGCTTCCTGACTAGTTGCTACGATGCTTTGGGCCTCCAGGTTTGGGGGTCAGTTGCTGCCTGTTAGAATCCTCACATGTGGAGGTGGGATGAGAGGGGGGGGTATGGGACTCCAAGGTTGCAAGTTACACTCGCTGAGGGGGGTGGGGAGGGGCTGCTGAGTGTTTCTTCACTCAGAAGACCCCTGTCCCTTGGGGTCTGTGGCTCCCACCTCCATCTTGGGAACTCGGGAGGCACCTGAGCACTCCCTGGAGCAACCTCAACCAATTCCTCCACTGTCATCCATTTTCATGCTCACTGGTGTGAGGACACGGCTGGGAAGAACCTTTGGGAGACCCAATTTAGGAACTGAAGGCATCGCCCCAGGACATGGGACCTGGAAGATGTGGCCACAGGCCAGACAGGCCACAGTGGAGGCTCTGGTTGAAACAGAGTCTGTGAAAAGTCCCCAGCTTGGAGATCTGGAAACTGTGACTGTCCTGCGGTAACATAAATAATGGAAAATGCACGTCGGTCCCTAGTGGGGCCTGCGGCTGCTGGGCCAGACGACACTCTGTGTGCACAGGGTCCAACTCAGCCATGCCCACTGAGCCCTCTGATGTGTTGCAGGGTTTTCTGAGCTTGAGGGAGCATCAGCCATTTGAAGGGCCAAGGGGACACAGACCTGGGCAGGCCTTTTTGTGCCCTTGGCCAAGCACGAGCATCTTGTAATCTATAAAACACTGTTCATATGTCAGCAAAAAACATAAGCTGGAAAAAGCCATGTGTCCAGAACATGACACAGCCCTGCTGGGGAGGCTGTCTCCCCTCAGTGACCTGGAGGTTGATTAGGGCATGGTGTGAAGTCCCACTTGGTCCCCACCCAGGGATGGGAGGAGAGCTGACCTTATAGACAGGGAAGCCAAGGCTCAGAGAGCTTCCTGAGGCCACGTGGCCATCAGGCTGATAGGGCCAGCCCCAGGTTGGTGTCCTCCCATGCCAGGACACTCACCTGCCTCCACAAGACCTCATCACCCCTGTGGTCTGCAGGGGTCTGCAGGGAAGCCCTTCCCCTGAATAGTGACTGTTTTTCTCTCTTGAGCAGCATCAAAGAGAAGCTCATGACCCAGGCAGACCGGTTCAGTGAGGAGGAGGTAAATAGCAGCTTTTCTCTGCCCTGTTCCCCCACCTCTGCCAGGCCAGGCTGACTCTCTGCTCCCTCCCTAGATCAAGCAGATGTTTGCGGCTTTCCCCCCAGATGTGTGCGGCAACCTGGACTACAGGAACCTGTGCTATGTCATCACGCACGGGGAAGAGAAGGACTAAGGGACCAGGAGTCTCCCCCTGGAGAGGCAGCCAATGCTGGTGGGCAGGGGTGGAGGGGAGCTTCTGCAGCCAGAGAGTGCAGAGAAAAGGTCCCCCTTGTCTATGGTTGGGGGACAGAGCAAGAATAAATAACACTAACAAGGTCTGAGTTTGTGTGATTAATTCTCCAGTTGGGGAGAAAGCTAAACATTCCTATCTTTTTATTTTTTCCAAAACTTTTTGCTTCTCTGGCTTTGCTCGACTGTTCATGGTGGTGTTTAGAACTAATTGACAGTTTTAATGCTCCCCAGCTGGGCCACAGTCGCCTTCATTCATGTGGCTTTCGTTGAGCACCTAGTGCGTGCCAGACTCTGTGCCAGGCCCAGGAACTCCAAGAGGAGCCAGACTGGTCCCTGGGCAGGACAGTCATGCTGACTACAGTGTGTAAGAGGGCTGAGGAGGGCAAACAGTGGGAAGAGGACATCTGTGGGTGCAGCACAAGGCAGAACCCGAGAAACCTGGCAGTACCAAGCTGGCCGGAGGCAAAGATGCAAAGGTTGTTTAAAGGGTAAGCAAAGATTTCTTACACAGGACGCACACAGCTCCTACCATCAAATAAAAAGTGGATAAATTGAACTTCATCAAAATGAAAAACTTCTGTTCACCAAAAGATGCAGTTAAGAACATGAAAAGACAAGGCACAGGCTGAGAGGAGATACAGGCAACACATAGATCATGATAAGGATCATACCCAGAGTATGTATATTTAAAAAATCCTACCTATCAATAATAGAAATAGAACAACCAAAAAATAAAAAAAGGTAGATGACAAAAAATAATATCTAAAGAGCCAATAAAGATCTGCAAAGATGCTCAACCTCATTCCTCTTAAGGAAAATGCAAATGAGGATAACAATGAGGTTCACACTACCCACTAGAGTGGCTAAAATAAAAGAGACTGCCATTACCAAGGACTGATGAACAACCAGAACTCTTGCACCATAGTGTAAAGTGGGTCAACTCCTTTTGAAAACTGTTTAGGAGTATCTATTAAAGTTAAATACAGTAGAAGCTCTGTAGGGTGACCACCCAAGGGACTGTAACAAATTGGTTCCCATTTGGAGTGGTCAACATAAGGAACTAGGTCTACTGTACCGATACGTACATGGGGTGCATGTCTGGTCTATGACAATTAGGTCAACTTAAGGAGGTGGTTGATGTAGGGAGGTGGTCAACTATGGAGGAGCTACTGCCCCAGCAATTCCACTCCCAGGGATATACCGCCAGAAATGTCTACTATATATCCATCGAAAAACATGTTTGAGACAGTCCAAAGCAAGAGTGAGATCTCATCTCTACAGAAAATAGAAAAATCAGCTACTTAGGAGGCTGAGGCAGGAGGATGGCTTAAGTTAAGGAGTTGGAGGTGGCAGTGAACTATGTTGATGCCACTGTACTCTAGTTCAGGCAGCAGAGTGAGATTCTGTCTCAAAAAAAAAAAAAAAAGACATATGCAGGAATTTACAGATTTATATTAGTCCCAAATTGAAAACAGCACAAATACCCATCAAGAACAGAATTAATGACTCAGTCATAGTCCCTTTTATTTATCTTGCTTATGCTTTGGATGTTATATCTAAGAAATTGTTGTCTAATCCAAGGTCATTAAGATTTACACCTATGTTTTCTTCTAAGACTTTTATGAGTTCAGCTTTCAGACTTTGAGCTGTCTTATTATTATTTTATGTGTTGTTCTAGGTGTGAGGTAGGGGTCCGACGTTATTCTTTGGCATGTGGATATCCAGCTCCCCCAGCACCATTTGTTGATCAAATTACTATTCCCCCATTGAAAGGTCTTGACATCCTTGTCAAAAATTAATTGTGAATGTGAGAGTTTATTTCTGGGCTCTTGTTTCTAATTCATTGATCTCTATGTGAAAGAGGGAGTACATTTTAATTCTATTTATGTGGAGTTCAAAACCAGGCAAAATTAATTTGTGGAGTTAGAAGGCAGAACAGTATTTACCTCGTGGGAAAAAGCCATGGAAGGGCCTTCTGGGGAGTGGGAAATGGCCTATGTCTTGTTTCAGGCAGGAGACACTCAGGGTAAACATGTGAATGATCATCAGGCTATATCACTAAGATTTGGGCGCTTTATCATGTTATATATATTCATGTGTTATATCCCACTAGAGAGAGAGAAAGGAGAAAAGGACAGAGAGAGAGAAGAGGGAAAGAAAGAAACGATCACCTGGGAGGCAGGGTGGAGAGCTCTTGGGGACCGAAGGGCACAGGAAAGAGCTACAAGGTTTCACATGACTTGGCTTTGGTGGCTGATGGCACTGCACCCCAGGATGGAGAGCTCTAGAGGAGAATTGGGTCTAGGAGAGAGGCTGGGCTCAGCACGGAGGCTGCAGAGTATGAAGAGAATCCCAGGAGACATGGGATGCTATGTCTACAGTGCTGAGAGGCAGTGGCCAGCACGGACTAAAAGGCCAGGGACCTGCGTGCACCTGTGCAGGAAGAGCAGGGGATGGAGAAAAAAGAGACTGTGTGCCAGCCTTGGGTGCTCAGAGCAGGAAGGACCCATAGAGGCTTGTGGCCAGGGCAGGCTGGCAGATGGACACTGAGGGCCAGAGGATCTGATGAGGTCGATCGAGGACCAGGTGGGAAAATGCCAACTACATTTGCTCAGAAGTGCCAGCCCCCGGGCTGAAGTCTGCATGTGCATATATTCATCTCATCCTTATAAGTATAGCAAAGGAAAGTGAGGCACAGAGCTTGCCCAAGGTCAATGGCAGAGCTGAGAGTGGAATCTGCACCCGTAAGAACCACCCCACACTTCCTCCCAACACTGGGGGACAGGGACTGGAGTTCACCTTGGGATAGGGTAGCTGAGGTTGGGGGAGAGGTACTTGGAGATAAGAGGGGATATAGGGGTCGAATTCAGAGCCTGAGAGGCTCAGAGGCAGGAAATCCGGGGAGGAGGCATGCTGGACCTTGTAAGCTAGTCCTGGCTCTGAGGGTAGCAGCTTAACTGTAGGAGCTGGGCTCCCAGACCCTGTGGCCAAGGTTAAAGTTTTCCCCTCCTTTTTACACTCCTCCTGAGCTCCTGCTGGCTCCAGGGGGTGGGAGAGAGAGAGGTGGCACCACCAGTGTGGAACTTCTAGACCAAAGCACAGGGAGAGGCACATGGCAGAGGAGGGGAGTGTTCAGAAGTCCCCCTTCCACTCCAGGCCTCACTCCTTCTTGCTATCTAAGAGTGTGGCTTACCTGGAAATCCTGGGCTGTGTCCTGTCTCAGTGGCTCGGGAACTTGTCAGACCCGTCTGTGTCCTGTAGAACCAGGCCAGGGCCAAGGCTGGAGGGGTGGGCACCACTGTGCACCCGTTCACCAGCCACCCCGTGACAGCTGGGCCGGCTCACCCGCAGAGGTCCTGCTGTCCAGGACACAGGCTAGAGACATTTATCTCATATATTCCTCTGTCTTCAGTTCATCCATTCATCTACCCTACCTCTGTCCCCAGGGGTCTCTGGATGGGGGTTGGATGTAGGGGACACTGGAATGACACAGCTCCAGTGTGAGTCCAGGGAAAAGGAAAGCCATGACTTCTCAGGGGTACACACCAGTGGGGAGGCTGCTGGCGGCTTGAAGACTGACCAAGCTGTGGTTCACTGATGGTCTTGGCTGCCCCGCCCTTGGCCTATCACTGGCTGCCATCAATGTCCTTGACTTTCCATCCAAGCCTCTGGGCATCCTGGGCTGACTCTGCATGACCCCAGAGGGCTTTTCCCTGGGTTTCCTTCTGGCCCCTGCAGTGGTGTGGTCCACAGAGCTGCCTTTCCAGGGATGAGGGCTGAGGCTCTTGAGAGCCAGAGAGAAATCAGCAGGAGCACACATGTTGGTGGACATACCATCTGTCCTATGTCACATCTGGAACCACCTTTCTCTTTTTTCTTTCCTTTTTTTTTTTTGAGACAGAATCTCACTCTGTTACCCTGGATAGAGCGCAGCTGGCACTATAGGCACCTGCCACCACACCTGGATAATTTTCCTATTTTTGTAAGGACAGTGTGTGGTGGCAGGCTTGAGAACGTCTAACCTCAAGCAATCCTCCTGCCTCAGTCTCCCAGAGTGCTAGGATTATAGGTATGAGCCACCGTGCCGGCCTAGAGTCACCTTCCTAGAGGCACATGTACCTCCGCTGGTCTCCCTGACCTCCTTCATCATGGGGTCAGCTGCACAGCTTCACTGAGTTCCCTGAGTGCCCCCCATTTCCTCCTGTCATTGGGTCTGTTCCCCCGCACCACTACCCCTGGGCCCAGCTACCCCCTACTCAGCTGTCTGGTCTCAGCTCAGCAGCGAGTCCTCAGGCCCTGATGCCGGGATGGCCCGCGTTGCTTCCATGTACTTTCATGTCACATGATACTTTTACCTTTCTAAGGGGTATTTGTCTTTCCCACAGTGCCTTAAGCCCCTGAGGTCAGGAATTGTGTTAGATTTTGTTCTCAGCTGCACCTCTAGCATCCTACATGGGACTGACACTTGGAAAACTCTTTGGGAAACATATGACTGACTCCAGGAGGCCCAGGGAGCAAACCCTGGACCATGTGAGTCACCTGGAGGCAGCTCTGTGGCTTTGGGTCTCCAGGATACCGTGGTCCTGAGGCTGACACTGGAATTGCAGCTGGTTCAGACCTTCTCAGGCTCCAGGGTACCCACCCTGTCTTTCTGGGCCTTAGTTTCCCCTTAAGCAGAATGGAACCTCATGACCTTCAGGTTTCAAGTCTCTCTAGCTCTTGGGAAAGCAGCAAAGCCAAGCCTGTCCTGAGTCAGTCCTGAGCCAGAGGTGGCTGGGCTGTATCAAAGGTGACCTATCTTGTGAGCTGGCCAAAATGCCTCTCCTGGAATTCTTGGTGGTCCCAGAGCAGACCTGGTAGGTGATGGGTAGAGAACCCAGACAGGGCCACAGCAGGCCTTGGTCTCCCCAGGAAGTGGGGTGCGGGGATCTGGCCCTGTCCCGCTCCACCCTGGCCCTGCCCAGCCCAGCCCAGCCCTGCCCTGGCCCCCGCTGCCTCCCCTAGCCAGCTGGGTCTCATTGAGGGTAATTAGCCCAGCAAGACGCCTAGGTCTTGGCATTTCATTTTCCACTCGGGATCCATTAGCAGGGCCTTCGGACAGTGGCCCCCGTATAAATCATGAGGGGGTCGCTGTTAAGAGAAACGGCAAATTCCTTCCACCCGTGTGGCTGGTTAAATTGACTCTGAGAGCAGATTCCCTCCTGGCGCTCACTCAAGAATGGCCAAGTCCTTTGAAGGTCCTTCCAGGCCGGACCCCAGGGGCCTGGAGCTGCCTGGGCGGGGAATCTCCCGGGGAGCCTCTGCTGACTGCAGGGAGGCGGGGCTCCTCCTGGGATAGTGTGGCTGGTGGAGGGCCCCTGCCTGGCACCAGGTTCTGTCTTCCTGGCATGCCTGGGGGTGACTGCACCTTTTTCACAGCCAGGAAGAGGCTGGGAGTGGGCGGAACACCAATGGTGTCCTTAGCCTCAGACACCAGACCTCAGAGCAATGAAATGTCCCTGTGGAATGTCAGGCCTTGTGGGGTGGTGAAGGCGTGCGGTGAGGCTCTAAGGGGACGCCCCAGCAGCCACAGAGTCTGCTTACTGGGAAATTCTACTCCATGCCTGCTGCGAGCTGTGCCCTGGGCTGGGCCAAGGATTTCAGTCTGGCTGGGGGTTGGTCTGGGCCCCAAGAGTCTGTCTGTGTCTGCCTGTCTCTTCCTGTCTCTGTCACGCACAAAGTGTCACTTGACAAAGGTGGTGAAAAGCTCTGTAAGGGAGATAGTGTAGAGTAGGGTTGCCCTGTGCTGGCCCTGGAAGCCTGAGTTTGCACGCAAGTTCACCACATCTGGGTGGGTGAACCTGGGCAAGTCACCAACCTCACCGTGGCTCAGCTTCCCTGTTTGTAAAATGAAGATAATGACAGTGCTATCTTCCTTCCTTCAAGCAGTCATGGCCCAGGACCCACTGGTGGACACATCAGACCAAGAGAAGCCAGACACCATGACCATCGAGGACATCGTGACGTAGGGAGGATTCAAGGTGGCAGAGAAGTGGACGGCTGGGGCGGGGAAGAGACTGAATGATGACTGTAGGCCTTGGGAAAGGTCTGCCCATGGAGAAGGGACATTTCTATTCCATTGGGAGTGACCACATCAGAAATGTGACTTACTAACCTAGGGTGACAAGTACAAAGTCAGAAAAGGCCTGTGGAACTGAGGAAGCAAAGAGGGAGTGCCCTATCCAGCCTGAAAGGCTTCCTGGAGGAAGCGGTAATTTGTCTCAAAGTTTGCTGGGTTTTTGTGAGACAGAGTCTTACTCTGTTGCCCCAGGCTAGAGTGTGCTGGCCTCAGCCTAGCTCACAGCAACCTAGACTCTGGATTCATGTGATCCTCCTGCCTCTGACCTCCAAGTAGCTGGGACTACAGCTGCCCAACACAACACCTGGCTAATTTTTTCTGTTTTTAGTAGAGATAGGGGTCTCACTTTTTCTCAGGCTGATCTTGAACTTCAGAGCTCAAGTGATCCTCCTGCTTCAGTCTCCCAGAGTGCCAGAATTACAGGCATGAGCCATTGCACTCGGCCAGAGGAGGTGGTAACAAAGAATGGGTGGGAGAAGTGCAGCCAGGGAGAGGATGCTGTTTGGCTTACAGGTAGGAGATGTCCTTCCAGACACAGTCCCTCCTGACAGCATTAAGGACAGAGGCTGGATTTGGTGCTGGCAGCCTTGGGCTGGCCCACTGCCTCTATTAGCAATCAGGAAGCAGCCATAGGCTGAGAGCCTTCCTTAGGCCATGGCAGCCAGCTAGGATTAAACAACATTGTTTTGCTTTCATTGTATATATTTTTATGATTATTCTTCTGTTTATGGCACCTAGGACTAGCCCCTCATTTTTTGTATTGAGTTTTTTTATATTTTTTGGTTTTGGTAGAAGTTTTCTTTAAAATAAACTTATGTGCACATGTTGATTTAAGGAAAAAGACGAATGTAAACAATTTTTTAAGGTCAAAAAAATCATGATAGTGGAATGGGAATTACTGAAGTATGAAAAGAGATGAATTGTAGAGAAAAGGATATGAGATACTATTCTGAAAAAGAATGTTCTGGAATCTGTGGGCCTTCCTTACTATGTCATATTCCCAACTTAAGTCCAAAAATTCTTGAAAAAAGAGGCTGCATCCTAGACCCCACATAGACTGGGTAGGGCCAGAGGAGTGTGGCTGCTCACTGCCAGACTGACAGGCAGCCAGGCAGCCAGGCAGATGGATGGACTCCCAGCCCGGAGGCACGGGTGCTAAGGTGTGAGCCGGTGGGGAGGTGTGTGTGGGTGGGGGGGGGGGGTGTTGGGAGGTACCTGCACCATGCGGCCTTTTGGGTGACAATGAGGGCCTGTAAAGTGGGGTCTCAGGCCACAGTTTGTAGTGGGGACTCAGGGATCCTTACTTAGCAGACAGAGGGCATCTATGAGGAGCTGTGCCATGCCGGGCAAGTCCTGCTCTCTCTGAGCCCTGGACCTCTCTGTGCTATAAGGACTCTGGCCTGGTGTGGCTGGTGGTGGTGGGCCTGGCAGTGGTGGGAGGATGAGGCCAGCTGGAGCCACCCTAATCTGGGGCTTAGCTCTCACGTCAAAGCCACAGCTTCAGCTTGGAATGTCCAGCCATGGGGGTAGGAGGGGCACTCCTGGTTCCTATCACTCTCCAGAGAGTAACAGTGGCCTTCTGATGGCTGGGGAGTGGAGTAGGGGTGGGTTGGCAAGCCCAAACCCATGCTCCTTATGGCTGTGTGACTTGAGACCAGTGGCTCAATCTCTCTGTGCCTTCACATTCTCCATCAGAGAAACAGGGTACATGGCACCTCCCCTTCAGGGCTAGTGCAGGAGTAGGGGTGGTTGGACCTGACCTGGATGGGGAGACGCCAGTCTGTGTGCGGCCTGGTGTGTGAGCGGCCCGTGTGGGTACACAGCGCCACCTACCGACGGATGAGCAGCCTCGCTCGGCTCTGGCTTCCCTGGAGCTGCCTGGCCTGGCATCTTCTTGGTAACTTTGAGCATTGAAGTTAAAAGCACAACTTTGGGGCAGACAAGACTAGATGTGAGTCCTGGCTGCTTCTGTTACTGGCTGGACAACAAGGATAGCTATCTAACCTCTTTGAAGGTAAGTTTCCTTAAGTGAAATGAAGCAATAAACACTTAGCAGCCCGAGTGCCAGCCTCATACAACCCTCCCAGCAGCCATGGAAGTAGATCCTGTTATTACCTCACTTTACGGATGAGGAAGCTGAGGCCAGAGAGGGTATGAAACTGGTCCCAGGTCACTCAGTCAGTGAACGGTGAAGCTGGGATTTGAGTCTGTGCAAGGCTAGACACAGCTGGGGTACCCACTTTGCCTGGTGACAGGTAGAAACTGCCAGCTTCAGATGGTATGATCTTTTTTCACGCTGGGTAGAGTGCTGTGGCATCATAGCTCACAGCAATCTCCAACTCTTGGGCTCAAGTGATACTCTTGCCTCAGTTTTTCTATTTTTGGTAGCGATGGGGTCTCGCTTTTGCTCAGGCTGGTCTTGATCCCATGAACTCAAGCAATCCACTGGCCTCGACCTCCCAGAGTGCTAGGATTACAGGTGTGAGCCACCGCACCTGGCCAGATAGTGTGTTCTATGACTGTAGCCCAGCACCGAGGGTCGGTCTGGGTTCATGTCCTGCCTCCATATTTACCAGCCTTGAGACCTGGTCAACCCATCTAACATTTGGCACCTTCGTCAAAGTGCCTTCGTCTTTGTTGTTTTCACATATGAGTAATGTCTTTGTTATGAATTGGTGGCCCCTTCTGGTCCACATGTCCCCAGTGATGGCCCATGAAACAATCTCACCCAGCCTCAGTTGCGTGTTTGCGGGTTCAGAGAGGAAACACATCTTAGCTTTGGACACACAGAGAGAAAGTGGCAGAGAGGGCCCAAAGCAGGGCTGAGGACTCTGGCCCAGCACTCTCCCCACAGCCTTCAAAGGCTCCAGCCTTGACTGAGGTCTGCTTCGCAGGGGCAAGGCACAGAGGGTAGGTGACAGACAGGCTTGAAGCTGGAGCAGGGACTGAGCACCTGGTTGCTGGACATTGTGCCTTGGGCTTTACATGGTTGGTCTCTCTGAAAGCTTGCTTTAGCCTTGTGTAACTGTGCTGCTTTGTGGGAAAATGGATGCTAACATCCGTGTTCTGTAGACAGGTAAACTGAGCCTCAGAGAAGCTAAGATATTTGTGCAAGGACTGAGGCTGCCCAGGGGTGTCTCTGCTCAAAGCTTACCACGTTCTGCTCCAAGGATGTGGTCAGTTTGTCCTCTTAATAGCCAACTTCACTTTGCAAACTATACATGAATACCTCCTTTGACCAGGCTGGTGCTTGGCCATGAGAGTTAGAACAAGCTCACACCTAGCCTCTGCTCTAGTGAGGCTTATGTTCCTCAGCCACTCATGGCAGAGGCTACACAGTCTTGGGAGGCCCAGAGGAGAGATAAGCTCTTGCTGCTGGGGGAGGAAGGAGCCAGCCTAGGTACTGTGGAGCCAGGCCTGGCAGGGTGGGAGGTACTTTGGGATACCCCAGAGAGCCTGTCGTCATATTCTTTGCAAGGCCGGTCTCTGTGAGTGGTGGGGAGGCACAGTCTGAGCTGAGAGAGATTCTCAGGGTCAGGTGGAGGGATCTGGGGCCTCCAGCCATGGTTGTTCTGAAGGTGTGGGGCCTCCCTTGAGGCTTGAGGGCACACACGGGCACTGGGGTTTTGCCTTCCCTTTGGGGAATGAATGGAAGGCCTATGCTGCCATCCATAGAAGTGGTGACAGAGGCCACTGCTGGGCACTGTGAGAGGCCTGTCTTGGACTCCTGCCATGTGAGTACTTGGAAAAGCCAGAGACTGCCATCTGGTCCTCATGGGTGGAACTAAGGATGTTTGCCAAGAGGGCAGAGGTCAGCGGTCTCTTTGGCCTCTGAGTTGCATTTCCTCAGGGCCAGTGTTGGCTATGGGGACATGCCCTGTGAGCTCACAGAAGAGGAGGGGCCCCAGTGAGCTGTGAGCCAAGCATTTCTGGCAGATCCTACCCAAGATGGAGCCAACTGCTCCCCGTGGCTGGGCCCTTCCCCCAGGACGCTGCTGGTCATTGGGGGACAAAAGCCTGACACAGGCTAGGCTGAGAGCAAAGTCCATTTAGTCCCAGCTCCCAGCTGGGCCCAGAGGGTAGGGCCAAGGGCCTGAGGTGGTGTGTGTCTGTCTGATGCCACCTGTCAGCTTTGCTAATGCCAACTGACCAGAACACACAAGCTGCCCCCTCCTGGGAAGCAGGCTGGCACGGAGGTGGGCTGCCTCCCCGCCCCCTGAGGTACACAGAGTGCTTGGCCAGGCCCTGGACCCCAGTGTGGGTTGGACATGCTGTCTGTCTGCCTGTGCAGTGCCACCCCAACCCAAACCCTGATCTGGGCCCCTTTCATTTGTCCATGGAGTGAGGTGTCAGCTGGTGTGGGTCTGTGACTTGTGTCCTCAACACTGGGTCATCAAAGGCTTGATGAGGCCTTTAGCAGGCCTGTCGGTTTCCAAGAGGTGAGATCATGCACCTGAAAGTGGGGGCCCCCTCAGCCCTGCGCCCTGAATGGGCTTCTTGTTCTCCCAGATCCTGGCTGTCAGCACAAGGCCTGTTAGCAGGAGGTGACTCTGTCAGCCACTCCTGCCTGGCCCAAGGCCCTGCCAGAGGCCAGATGAAGCAGGAGCAGTTTGGGATTGACCCTGACCATGCCCTCCAGTTGGAAGGCCCTGCCCGATGTCTCTGCACACCTTGCTCCCAATGGCAGGGCATGGGGAGGGGATTCTGATGCCCAAACACTCAGTACAGGCTGCCCCTGGGCTCTGATTCTCCCCTGGGGGCCCAGAGGTGAATACACTCAGTGACTGCTGGTGGTGCACCTAGCTCAGAGAGCAGAGGGCAGCGAGTTAGTCTTAACCATATGCTCCAGCTGGCAGGATCTTAGAGGGGCACACCATAGAGCTCTGCAGAGCACAGAGAGGGGAGTCAGCTCTGGCCTGGGGGTGCGATGGGGGCTGCACAAGGAAGGGCTGTCATGCTTAGTGCTGGTGGAGGGATGCAGGGAGGTGGGGACAAGGAACGGGATGGCTAATAAAGCCCTCTCAGGGGTAGGCCTGAGGCCTGAGCTCTGGCTAGCGCAGGACAGTGGGGGCAGGGAGCCTAGAAGGGGCAGGCCACAGGGATGCTGTGCTGGCATTAGGGAGTGTCCCTCTAGAGCTGACTCCCCTTTCCATGCCTAGTCTCACGCTTCAAAGTCCTCTGTCCCTCCCCATCTGCAGAGAGTTTCCTTTTGATCTCTCCTCGAAAGCTTTCTTAGCATTCCTCCTATAATCTGTTGAATGTTTGTGCCCTGTTAGGCCATTCCTACACTTCTGTAGACTCTCAGACTTATAAATGAATAAACAAAGAAGCAAAAAAATCCACAGTGTTGCTTTTTAAAATTTTCGATTTAGAGGACTAAATAAATAAATGCTCAGAAACACATATGAATCCTTGTGTGCAGAGTGTTCAATGTGATGATACGTGTTTAATGTTCTATAGATTGAGTCGGTAAACTTTTTCTGTAAAGAGCCTGATAGAAAATATTTTAGGTTCTTTGGGCCATACGGTCTCTGTCACTACCACAGAAGTCTGCCACTGTCGTGAGAAAGCAGACTTGAACAATATGTGAAGGAACAAGCATGCCTGTGTGCCAATCAAACTTTATTTGTGGATACTGAAATTTGAATTTCATATAATTTTCTCACTTGGGTCACAAAATAATATTCTTCTTTTGACTTTTTCTAGCCATTTTAAAATTTAAAAAGCCCATTCTTTCTCTGTAGGCTATACAGAAATAGGCAGCAATTTGTTGTCCATAGTTTTCTGGAGTGAAGAATGACTAGTTGTCTTTTTCTTTTTTTTTAAACATACATCTTTATTCTTATTTTTATTTTTTATATTTCATGCAGTTTTTGGCTGGGGGTGGGTTTGAACCCGCCATCTCTGGTTTATGGGGCTGGCGCCCTACTCCCTGAGCCACAAGCGCCGCCTGACTAGTTGTATTTTTTTAAAAAGTAGCAAATAGGGGCAGCAGTTGTGGCTCAGTGGGTAGGGTGCCAGCCCCATATACCGAGAGTGGCAAGTTGAAGCCCAGCCCCGGCCAAAGTACAACAAAAAAAATAGCTGGGCGTTGTGACAGGCGCCTGTAGTCCCAGCTACTTGGGAGGCTGAGGCAAGAGAATTGCCTAAGCCCAAGAGCTGGAGGTTGCTGTGAGCTGTGATGCCATAGCAATCTACTACCAAGGGTGACAAAGTGAAACTCTGTCTCCAAAAGAAAAGTAAATAAATACTTAAAAATCTCATACGTGGATATATCATACGTTTTGGTTTGCTGCATAACAAACTTCCCCCAAAATTAGAGGTTGAAAGCAAAAACTATCTTATAAAATTTCATCGTCCTGTAAGTTGACTATGCTCAGCTGAGAGGTTCTTCTGTTACATGTGATGTTGGTTGAGGCTGCAGTCATCTGGGGGCTCTAGTGGGCTAGAACATCCAAGGTGGCTCATTCACGTGATTAGCAGCTGATTTTGGATGTTGGCTAGGACTCTACATGGGGCTGTCAACCAGAGTGCTTGAATGTGGCTTCTCTCTATGCCTTAGAGCATGATGGCTGCATTCTGAGAAGCAATGTCCCAGCAGCTAGCATTCCAAGATGGAAGAAGAAGTTGCCAGTCTTCTTAAAGGGTAGGATTATAATTGGCACAGTGTTCCTTCCATTGCATTCTATTGATTAAGCTGTCACAGAGGCAGCCTAGAGACTCAAGGGGAGAGGAAATAGATCTCTCAAAGGGATGACAAATATTAATTCATAACCATCTTTAATCTATCATCCCACTTTGTCAATGTCAACATTGGATGGATGAACTGGTGTTGACTTCAGGTGATCACTGGATGCTTGCATGTTCATTGGCTGCATGCTTGAGTACCATAGCCAGCTGGACAGTTGGGACATGTTCCCAGATAGTTAATGGCTAACATTTAGTGAACTCTTATGATGAATCTATTGAAATTATGAGATTGTTTATCTTCACAAGATCCTGTGAGGTAGAAAATAGTGTTATTTCACTTTTATAGATAAGGAAACAGAGGCTTATAATGTTCCATCTGGAGCATGCTCAGTTGCAATGTTCACAGGACACCCCATGATGAAGCCCAGGTGGCTAGATGTGCCGGGATCTGGGGCTCAGAGAGAGAGCAGGGCTGGGGATGCAAGCGGCAGAATGACCTAGATGATGATAAGTGAACAGACAGAAACTACTTGCTTGGCATTCCAGGCTTTACAGTTTTCTGTTATAAAATGGTCTCAGGGCAGCGCCTGTAGCTCAGTGGGTAGGGCACTGGCTACATACACTGAGGCTGGCAGGTTTGAACCCGGCCCTGGCCTGCTAAACAACAAGGACAACTGCAACAACGACAACAAAAATAGCTGGGTGTTGTGGTGGGCGCCTATATTCCCAGCTACTTGGGAGGCTGAGGCAAGAGAATCGCTTGAGCCCAAGAGTTTGAGGTTGCTGTGAGCTGTGACGCCACGGCACTTTACCCAGGGTGACAGCTTGAGACTCTGTCTCAAAAAAAAGAAAAAGGTCTCAGATGTCACAAGGATTAAATGAGATGATGTGTGTAATACACGTGGCACAGAATGCCCCCCTCCAACCCCTTGTGCTGGTAGAGAAAAGCAAATCTGACCCCAGTCCCAAGTCCCTGCCCAGTGCCTGACATAGCAGTAGTCAATATATGTTGAATAAACAACTGAAAGTGTCCTTGAATCCCTGCAGCTCCTAAAAGAATACAAAGTTAAGACAACATGTACACAGAGAGACACTCAATAGAAAAGTCCTTGAGAATACCCATCTGCCTTTTGGAAGGATGAGGGTCTCTGGGGCCAGAAGACCCAGGGTCCTCCTCATTTAACTGCTAGAAATCCACAGGAAGAAGAAAGACGAGGGGCCAATTCATTCGTGTGCTGGAAAATGTGAGGAAAGCCCTGGCTGGTAGCATTTGCCAATTCTCATGGCTTAAATACTCTCACTGTGGTTGATTTCAGGATTTCATCATGACATCAACTGACCTGCAACTTACTAAAAAATTAACAATTGGTTCTTGGAACAGGTTCTATTTACACCCCTAGGTAAGTTTTGCCCCCACCCTCCCTCCCCATGGAGTAGTCAGCATACCTAGAGGCCCTGGGGAGGATATGTAAGGGGAGTGGTAGACTAGTAATTGGAAGGGAAAAAGGACCCATCCCTTAAAACTTAGGGGGGCTTCCTAATCCCTTTATTTATTTGTTTATCTCTATTCCAAAATGGAATTAAAACATTTTACAGGAATGAAGAAAATACAATAAGATTGATTGTTTGGATCAGGATTTGGGGGCTGGTGGCAGTTAATGCCCGGAATGTACAGAAAAAGGCCAAGGGTGAGGGTTAGACTCCAAATTCACACCATAAGATCCCTTCCTTCCTTTGATCTCCTAAGCTGCCCTTGTGACCTTGACCATGCTCTCTGTCTTCTGTGCCAGGCTGAGAGCTAGGAGGTGAGAGGGTCTGGGGACATCAGGAGATAGTGCCCAGGCTGGGGAAAACAAAGTATAGGGACTTCCCCACTGTATTCATGCTTTAGCAGGGACATTCCAGGACAGCAGGAACCTACAGGGTCCAGAGAGCAGGGCTAGGGCCAACATGGACCCTCAGCACAAAAAAGAGCACTTCGTAGTCAGAGCCATGCGTAGATGAGCCCAACTGCCTAGAAAGGTGGCGAGTGGCTTGGCAGGGAGAGTGCATAGCAGATGCTGGATAGTCACTTACTGGAGGCTCTCTGGGCACTTGACTTGAGGGCCCACCTAATGCAGTCTGTTGACCCTGGTTAAGAATGTGGCTTTGAGCCCACATCCCAATTCAGCAGTATCCCAGTCATGTGGTTGGGGCAAATTTCTTAACCTCCCTATGTCTGAGTTTCCTTGACTCCTGGTCTCTACCTCCATGGCCAGGCCCCACCCTAGCTGGACTCATGGCAGGCCTGTTCCTGTTGTAACATTTCCAAAGCCGGATGGGCATGAGAGGAGCAGGTGCATTCTCAGTGGTAGGAAGCAACAGCACTTTGGAGTGCACTCTTGAGATATTGTGCCCAGTCTCCCCTTCAGCTCCTGTCCGTGTTGCTCTGCTGCTGCTGACCTCTCCTGGGGATGGGTGTCTGGAGGCAGGTCCTGCTATTGACCCGCCCTGTCCCCTATACTTCAACATAGGACTACACACAGGAGGCCCCAGTGCATGGTTGCTAAATGAACAGATGAGACGATGGAGGGATGGATGGATGGATGGATGGATGGATGGATGGATGGATGGAGGGATGGAGGGATGGATGGAGGGATGGATGGATGGATGGATGGAGGGATGGAGGGATGGAGGGATGGATGGATGGATGGATGGAGGGATGGAGGGATGGAGGGATGGATGGATGGATGGAGGGATGGATGGATGGATGGATGGATGGATAGATGGATGAAGGAATGTGTGATTAGATGGATGGGTGGGTGGGGGATGGGTAGAGAGATGGAGGGATGGATGGATGAGTGATACACGGACCTTTAATATAATTGCAAAGCATGTTCAACTCCTTTATTTTGTTCTTTCCTCACAGCTCTGTCCCCTCTCTCCACAGGGACGGGACTATTAATCCCATTCTAAAGAATTGGAAACTAAGGCTCAAAGAGGTAAAGCAACTTGCTCCGTGTCTCACAGGGAGGAAGTGACTGATGTATGAGTCAGGATTAGACTCTTGACATCTTGTTCCTGGTGCCTCTTCTAATAAACCATACTCATTAACTCATTCCTTCATTTATTCAGGCCGTCACTGTCACTGGGTGTCATTCATTCAAGCAGCAACTTATTAAAGCCCATTCTGGGCCCCCTGGTGCTAGAGACCTGGCAATGAAGCAGACCTGCTCCCTGGCTTCAAGGAGCTTCTAGGGGAACATCCAGAATAGCTTAGAGCAAGCTCAGCACAGTGACCTGGGCTAAGTGCTGAGGGTACCAACTGCCCTGATGCAGGGATCTCTGAGAAGGTGAGGTGCAGGAGTCGGCCAGGTAGAGAAAAAGGAGAAGGTCATTGATGTTAGGCCAAAGCTGTGCAGGATCCTGGGTCATGGCAGGTCAGCTCCTGCCTGGGCACCTGGAGCGGGGGATGGGTGGTGGAGGGGACGCAGCAAGGGCAGGGCCAGGGAAGCTGGCAGTGCATCTGCAGGGCTGGAACACCAGTGTGCATCAAAGCAGAGGGGAGATGCTGAGGGTGGGAATGTGCGGAGGCCCCTGCTGAGTCAGGAAGGGTCTTGGTTCCCACCAAGGACCCCCTCAGCCCTCAGCACAGTACTATCCCTGCCACCATGAATGACCTCCTCTAGGCCTGTGGCCCCAATGCTGCCTCCTGCTGGCAGCAGGGCCAGTCAGTTTGAACAGAGGCCCACCCACGACTGCCCACCCTGGGAGTGCTGCCCTCAGCTGCCAAGGGGCTGTCAGCTGCCCTGGAAGACCTCGGGGCTTGGTTTAGCAGGCGCAGGCCCCAGAAGCGGACTGCATGCGAGGCCGCCAGGCCAGGTGCACCAGGCACTCGTTAGGCTGCAGTGCGCAGCCCAGGCTCTGAGTGTCTTTCTGAGAATCCCCAAAGAAGAAAGAAATCAAAGGCTGGGGATTGAAAAACAAGGATGAGGAGATATAAAACAAGATTTCTATCTGAATAATTTCCTCTAATTGCTGGTAAGAGACATAATTTTCCTTTTGAAGCTCCCTGAGGCCCCGGGCGCCTTGGGACGTGCCAAGATGGCAGCCCGTCTAGCCGGATTATCTCACCGCCCGCCTGCAGGGCTGGCACCAGGCCTGCTGTGGGGGCGGCTGGCGGCAGGCTGGGTGCCGTTCAGTTCCCGTGGGGGACTCAGGGTGGGAAGAAGGATCTCTTGATCTGGTGCCTCGAGGATGATACGCAAAAGACCTTCAGAAGACCGTGGCCTGGGCAGGGCTCCTGGCCTCATTCTCCACCCTGGGGTGGACAAAAGAGTGTCCTGACCACCGGAAGCCGGGGCCCCTCTTGTTTACCATGGCTTGAAGACAGAATCATCATTCTGGGCTTTGGAGACACAGAGCATTTCCTCACCTTTCCCACTCGTGACCGCAGTCCCCACGGAGGACAGATGTGGCCAGAAAGGGCAAAGCCAGGGTGTGAGAGGCCGTGCACCTGCCCACAGCTCTCACAGCTCCCCTGGGGGAAGGAGCTCTCATTATTATCCCCATTTTTCAGATGACAGATTGAGGTTCAAGGTGCAGATTGGTCTCACTATAAGAGGGAAACTGAACGGAGTTTCTGTCTCCAAGCCCAGGGCTCTTGCCCCTATCTCCAGATAGCTGTGGGGGAAAAGCATGGGGGAACTGGGTTCTTTAGCAGTACCTTCAAGACAGTCCTAATATGTCCCCAGCTCCCACATTTGATCTCTTCTCTAATTGTCCCTTATCCTATTTCTTACTTCAGGCCAAGCTAGAGGCCTTCTCTGGGTTCCCTCAGCTGGTTTCCCTCCCAGCATTGTCATCACCCGTTGCTGGGCCTGGTGTCCCTCCAGGCTGAAAGTATCTCAGGTCTGGGCCATGTCTAAGCCCACTCCATGTTCTGTGCCCAGCCCAGGCCCCCACCCAGGGAGGTATACCAGGGACACCGGGCAGATGGGAGGCCCCACACTCCAAGACAGTGGTGTGGGGCATCCCGGCTGGTGATGGGACTCACATTGTCTTTTACCCTAAGAGGATTTTCCTTCCCTTTTGATCCTTGCAACTTATGAAAAATAGAACGCATGTGTTCCTGATTAATTTCTACAAAAAAGATCACGGAAATGTTGACTTTTTAAAAAGAATCATTTTATGTGGAGGCTCCTTTCAGATTCTTTCAAGATTGCCTTTCCCAGGAAGCTGAGTTTGGGGAGAAGAAAGGCCATTGACATAGGATTCGGTGCTTTCACAAAAGCTGGCCCTGGTGAGCAGGTGTCCCGGGGTGTCTCCACCTCACTGTCTTCTTCTCTGTCTCCCCTCCACCCCCAGGATAAAGTGCAGTCTTTTTGGTCTGACAGTCAAGGCTTCCACAGCCCAGTCCTCCAGCCTCTCCATCCTTGGGCACCCTAATACTCTGCCTTGCTGAACTTCCAGTTTGCTTCTGGAACATGCCAGTCTGTTCCTGTCTCTATCTTTTTACATATCTGTTCCCTCTGATAGGAACACTCTCCCCTCACTTTTGCCACCCCACAAATTGCTACTCATCCTTCAGGCCCCAGGCCCAGTATCTCCCTGTCTGCCCAGTGTGTGCTGGCTCCCTGAGTCAGCACCCTCCTCTTACCCCAGTCTTCAAAGAGGTGAGTCCTCATTTGACCCAAGAGGCCTGGACATGCTGCCTTTGGCCTGACCCGGGCACATGAAGATGAAAGGCTGGCATGTCGTGGTAAGAAGTAATAAAAAGAGAAAGACAAACCCTCCCCAAATGAAAGCCATGCATGGTGTTTATTTTTGGTATTTTATGGAGTGCTTTTGAAAATGGGAGCTGGAAAAAGAGAATTCCACCCGAGACAAGCAACAGATTTCACCCTTGGGGTGGGAGGAGAGAGAGAGGAGAAACAGTTCCTCTGGTCTGGAGCTGACCTCTGAGTACTGCCTGGATTCCAAAGGAGCAAGAGACGCTGCCCAGCCCAAAACTGGTCACGGGCAAGATTTTAGACTCCAAAAGTGGAGTCCCTCTGACTTTCACACCCTCCATCCCCACACCCACCCACAAGTGCTTTGTAGCTAACATTATAAGGTAGGTAGGGTGATATGACCCCATTTTACAGATGAGCAAACTAAGGCCAGGGCATGAAAGGGGTTGGCTTATACTAGAAGCCAGGCATCTGCCTTATAGTTTAGGCTGGTTCTTTCTACCCCAGGTGTCTCCAGTTCTTACAGAGGCAGCCCTGGGATCTCCAGTCTCCCACCACATCTGTCAGTTTCCTCTTGGGCTTCCCACACCCACTGCCTTCCCTTGACTTGCTGCTTCCATGGTTGGAGATGGGCATGGAGGGTATGTGAGGAGTTCCAGCCATGCAATCATGTGGCCTGGCTGGGGTGGGCCACAAACCTGGAGACAAGGGAGACCCACCTCCCTGCCCAGCCATAGCCCAGAGAGGAGCCCAGGACTGCCAGCAGCCCACCCCCTCCCCACACCCACAAGAGCTGGGGAAATCACAGAGGGATTCCTGCAGGAAGGGCCCAGCTGTGGGCCAAGAGCCATCCTCTTGAGAAATGGAAGCCATGACAGAAGCTGGGAGAAGTCGAGCTGGGAAAAGCTCTGGGAGCTGTTAGTTGTCAACTCCTGGGAGGGAAGGGAACTCAACCCTTAGGGAGCGTGCACAGTGTCATGGAAAATGGGGTGGCCTTGAATGAATCCTACTTCCTGAGCACCAATTAGAGACCTGGCTCTGGGTCCTTAATAGCCATCACAGTTACCTGATTTGCTGTCATTTGACAGGGAAGAAAACTAAGAAGATAAGGGAGAATCAGTGACTCACCTGGGGGCACAGAGCATGTCAATAGCAGATGAAGGATTTAACCTATGCCTGTCTGACCTCAGAGCCTATGCCCTGACCCTGACGGCAGTGGGAGTGTCCCTGGTCCCTTTCCACAGGCCGAGGTTGGGTGAGAGGCTGCTGAACTGGTCCAGGTAGACAGCCTCGGTGTGTGGCCTTGTGTTGCCCAGCCAGGCCCCACAGGAAGCATGAAGATGAATGCCTTGCCCATGAACAGAGACTGCCATACATTACTTTGGAAGGGGGTGAAGATAGATTCTCCGCTGGACAGTCCCACTTTGATTACTCACAATTGCTCTGGCTAGAATGTGAATGCTTGCCATTTACCCATGCATGTCTCTATTTCCCAGCAACCTTTATGATTACCCCGGGGCCATGTGATGAGTTCTGGCCAATAGGATGGAAGCAAAGGTGACCCACATCATTTCTGGGCTGGCATGGTTAGCAGCCAATGTCCTCTCTCTGGCTCTTACTTCTGCCACAGTGCTCTTAGAGGGACACACATTCCAGATAATAAAGCCATAGATTGAGGAAAGCTCTGTGGGAACAAAAATCAAACCTTTATTAAACCTTTTGCAGGGACAAAACTTAAAACTTTATTAAACTTTTTGTAAGGACAAGAATTAAAGTATCATTAAGCAATTGAGGTTGGGGGCTTCTTCTGACATTGATTACCTGAGTATTATTACCCTGAGTAATACAACCTTGGGGAATAGGAATTATTGTCTCCATCCTACAGATGAGCACACTAAGGCCCAGAGAAGTGACTTGGCTGGAGTCTCTGAGTTCCAGAACCACTTCAGCCCACCACATTTGACTCCAAACCCTGACAAGTTTCCCTGCTCCTTGTGTTGTTGACTTGTGGAAAACCAAACAGCCTGCAGGGGCAGAGGCCGAGGAAGATAGGGTGGAAGGCCAGGAGAGCCTCAGCCTGCTTTGCAGACTTGCATGTTGTTAAAGCCCGATCAGGCTCATGTAATCTGATGTGGGGCAGGGGTGGCTGCTGTTCAGAGAAGGACAAAGGAAACCTAAATGCTGCATAGACACCCGGACCCCCCAGGACAGTGGCAGGATGCAGGGTGCCCACGGGATGGATGCCCCACCTGCAGCATGATGGGTGGCAGGTAGGGGCCACCAGGACCCGGAAGGCAGAGATAGGACCTGATTTACAGTCACCAGGGAAGAAAACGCAGCCAAGATTTATGGGGGCTCAAGTGACTCGTTGGAGCAGAGTTTATTATCCATCACATGCATCTGAATGTATATTTATGGCTTTCCAAATGATCCTGTCTCGCTGAAAATTATGTCCAAAGAACATCAACAACAATTAATCTGCATTGAGAAGGGCTGCTCCGGAGTGGAGTTCAAGGCCTCTCCTGATCTCCCAGGGATGCGGGTGGTGGGGGGCTGGTCCACTTGTGTGTGTAGGTTCAGGGAGCTGACACTGACCAGGAGATGTTCCGAGCTGAGCCCTGCATGGCAGCCAGAGTGCAGAGATGACACGTCTCCTGGGGCCCTGCTTGCACCTTCCTGCCCCAGGTCCTCAGATAGGTGCTAGAGGCAGCCAGAGGGAGGGTGAGAATACTGACTCTGTCACCTAATTGCTGAGTGACCCTGGGCCAGCCCCTGAATCTCTCTGAACCTCAGTTTCTTCATCAGGAAATTGGAAGTAGCAGCAATAGCAACCTCAGAGAGTTATTCTAAGGCATACAAGACACTGCCTGCAAAGCGCTTAGCACAGTGCCTGGCATTCAGGAAGTGCCCATAAATACTTTTGCCCTGTTATCATCGTGATTATTATCCAAGCATCGTGTGTAATGTTTGGCACAACCTGACCGCCAAACAAAATGAAACTGGACAAATTTCTGGCTGAAGCCCCATTTGGGAAAAGAAGGACCACTCACCCGCTTTGCATACTCTGGCTACCAGTGAAATAGGCCCCAGCCAATCAGATAACCACCTAAAAGTGGTGGGTTTTATCTTGAAACTGTATAAATACATGAAATAACTGGTTGTGAATGGCTTAAATTGCTAGTAAAGATATCCATTGGTGCTTCTCTGAACAGCAGCCACCCAGGGGATACCTTTACGAAACCCTGGGCTTTGACATAATTGAAGACGAGAGTTACCATTCTTGCAGAACACACCAACATAACCGCCTCTTCGCAGTGTGTCAGTAAACAGCAGCCACCCCAAACACTCAGAAGTTCCTCCCCTGCTTTCCTGCCTATCCCAACCTTCCCACCAAAACCCTTTGATTAAGGAGTATCCTAGTTTGGATTGTTCCTGAAGTAGAACCCAAGATAAGGTCTTAGAAGTTGGATGTTGATTTGAGAGGTATCTCAGGAAATGGGAGGAATAGAGAGGGTTCCAGGCAAGGCAGAAAAGCCAATGTTAGGGTGTTATCACTGTTGATGCTCTCAGCAAAGGGGAATTGATTGGGAGGGGACCCCTGAGAAGAGTATATAGAGTGTCTCCTAGAATTTTTCCTCTGCAGGAAATAGCCTGGAACACTTGGCCACCAGGTCCTGAGCCCCTGGTGGTTGAATATTGTGACTCCATCACAGTAGTGGGCAGAGCATGCTCAGAGACTGAACAGACTCTTGTTGTTAGAAAACATCCTGAGCCAGAGAGAGGAAAGGCACTTTAATGTGTCTTATGCTTGATCACAGCTGCTGCTGAAATCAGAGGGAAGCTCAAGGAAGTGACTTCAAAAGGAAGTGACACTAAAAGTATCTGCTATTGTCAAGCCCTTATGTCACTGGGATTCATGTGTGCCCACCTTCCATCCACCGTGGCATGGAGTCTTCAAGGCAGTGGACAGGCATAATCTGGAGGAAAAGAATCCAGAGAAGAATATTATACCCATCTACGTGCACTTGTGGGTCCATAATCAACACATCTGCCCCCCCGAACCCACGTAAGATTTCCTTCCCCTGGGGCCAGCATTTCAGCTGGCCCAGGTCTCTTGCCTGCTGGGGCAATGTGGGCTCTTACTCCTAAGGGTCCCCATGCCTTGGTTGCCTTGACTTTGTCAGGCATGACCACCATCTGTTCACTATCATCACCAGATGCCAATGTACCAAGAGACTTCCCAGTGAAGCCCACGTGCCAGACAGACTCCTCCTGGCCAGACTGTGTAGCAGCAACCCAGGCCCCTCAGTCGCTGCCCCTCAAATCCCGACTTGCCCTGTTAGTGTGGCAGCTCCTTCCTTCACCTTCTCTTCCATCCGCATAAGAAAACCTCAGTGACACAAGGTTTGTCCCTGCAGGTCTCCTGGAACCTGTAGTGGGGTTTCTAATGCAAGTGTTTCCCCAGCTACTGAGAACAGGGCCCTGGATCTGGTGAGCACAAATTCCACTGGAGTCACTGGGGGTGACTTCCGAGGACTCAGTCCTTGCCTCTGGAACTTTTGAAGTCTAGCCCTTGGGATACCGCCAATCAACAGTTGGTTTGATGCCTACTCCACATAAAGGACAGATTGCAGCAATGATTTCCTAAAATTTTCTGTATTTTATAACATTTTGACTTCTTGGGTCCTTGCTAATCCTGAAAAGATTGCTCCACCCAGAGCTTGCTAATTCCTAGAGATAGTAAACCCTGCCCCACGAGCACCAGCATGCCTCTGGTATGCAAACCAACCAATCCAGAGCCCACGCTCTGAACCACCTCCCTCTTCTGGATTTTACACTCCAAGAGACAGTAATCCTTGGCCCCAGTCATCTTGAGCCAGACATCAAACAACTAGGAACAGCTCCTACACCCCTAACTAACTAACTGGTAGGGTGCTAGAATTAATCAAACCAGCCAATCCGAAACCCAGTTAGCCGTTTCCCCACTTCATCCATTCCCTTCCTATGAAAGCCACAATAAAGGCTCTTGTTCAGGTTTTCCTTCGCCTTTAGCCTCCTGATGACCCAGGTGGCTCCCTACCTGTGCTGCCTGTTTCTAAGGACATGTGAGTTAAACACTTCTTCCTTCACGGCATTGGTCTCCTGATCTGTGCCCTCACCATATCTGATTAAAACAAATCCCAGGTACATTTTAATATACGTTCCCACCCCAGAGGGAAAACTCACATTGGTGCCTTAGCTGAGGATTGAACAGCCATTGCAATGGTCACTCAGGCTGGTTGCATCCAGGTGACTAGGTAGGTGGTAGGACTTGTGGATCCCATTCCCTGTACCCATTGTGCCTCCTTTATTATAAGATGTGTCTAGGCCCAAGGCTGGGAGTCCATCAGTCTGTGAGCTGGGGGTCTGGGGGGCTATGGGGCACAGGAAAGCACACATATCTGGAGTAGGTGACATTCATGAGAATGTGTCATTGCCCCTTCATAGTGGAATGGATCCTATGTAAATGATTTGCCACCAACGTTTGGGCTGGTCTCCTCAAGAGCTCAGCGTGGGTCTCTGTGCTGACAGGTCAGAAATGCCAACCCACCTCTGTGAGGGAGCCCACACTGTGGGCCCCTGTACAGCTTCCATCTTGGCCCTCTAGCCCAGGGCTGCCCCTGTGGTCTGCAGATTCCTCCACTATGACAGAGGGATGTGTTCAGATCTGGATTTTTGGCAGAGAGGAGTATTTTCCATGTTGGATCCATGCTGGAAATAGGCTTCCTTGTTGCATAAAAATATGGAAACCCCAACACTTTCTCTTAGACAATCTCTATAATGTGATCCAGGTTACACTAGCACAAGGTGACAAAGTGCTTGTTTCCAGCCTGTGTTCCACCATGCCACAGAAGCAATGACTCTGGCTACAGTACCAGGGAGTCCTCCTGGAGGAGGTGACCTTATGAGAGGTAGAAGTTTACTGACAAAAGATGGAGAGGATGAACATGCCAGGCAGGGTAATAGCATATGTAAAGGCACAGAGACAATCATCATTCATTAAGGAAAGATTTTTCTGAGGCCTTCTACATGGCAAATACCATTTTAGATGCTGAGATCACAATGGTTTACAAAAGCTAGACATGGTGCTTATGGACTGAGCAGGAAACTGGCAGCAATACTTACAATTCTAACCAGTGCTAGATTTTTTTTTTTAAAAAAACATCTAATAGGAGGACTTGGCTAGTCAGAGAGTATGGCCAAACCTTTTCTAAAGAAGCTATGCATGATCTGAGATCTGAAGTTTGGGTGGTGGGAGTTATACTTTCTTTGAATGGGCAGGGAGAGTATCCCACGGCAGTTTATAAAGAGGAAATGGCATATACAGAAGAAAAGCCCTGGAGAAGCAGGAGGATTACTGGATATCAGGAGAGAAAAGAATATTATACGGTCAATTTGGGATGGCAACATTCGTGGAAAATGAGTTTCAGGAAGAGAAATGGAGGAAATGGTGAGGACAGTCAAAAGGGAAATTCAAATATTGAGATTTTCCCTCCTCAACTCTCTGTCCCCCAAGGTGCTCCCGTTCCTGGTTCTCTGGCCAGACAAGGTTTTTCCTCTACTCACCTCACAGCTTCAGAATTTGGGTTATGCTGAAGTCTATCCTGTGAGATATAAAGAAAAACCAACCAACCAACCAACTGAACAGGTAACTCACAGCAATATCCGTCTTTCCTTGAGGTTTAATTCCCTTCCTCAATCTACGTCCTACAATCTGCTTCTCAGAGTCCTCAGACGGTTGCTGTATGATTCTAGGATTTTGAGTTGTGATCAGTGAGAGAGGCGGGGGGGGGGGGGGGCGGGGGGCATGCTTACAAAATCTTAGCTGGCCCTAGGAGTCCTACCTTTGAGTTCTGTACACTGATGCGGTTAATGACCTAGCTTAAACCCACTGCCTATCAACTCGTGAGGAGGTTTTAAAATTTTCTAGATTCCAAATAATTTCATCTATGAATGATGGCAATTTACTTTCTCCCTTTCCAGTCTTCATACCATTTTCTTGCCTTCTGTGGGGGCTGGCAAACGTTTTTGTAAAGGCTATACACTACATATTTTAGGCTTTGCAGGGCATAAGGTTTCTGTCCCGTCTACCCAACTCTTCAGATTGTGTGTGAAAGCAGCTATAGGCAATATGTAAATTGGAATGCAAGGCTGCATTCCAACAGAACTTTAGGCACAAAATCAGGTGGAGAGGCACTTCCAGAATGAGAGAGTAAAGACTACTAAAATCTACTCTTCCGTCAAAGCAATGAGAATGCTGGTAAAAATGGTCAAGAGCAACTTTTCCATAACTCTGGAAATTAATCAAAGGCTTGTAACTATCTGAGGAGTGTTTATTATTATGATTTTTTAAATAATTTTATTACATCATAAATGTGTACATTAGTGCAATCATGGGGCGCAATGTGCTGACTTCATATACAATCTGAAATATTTTCATCGAACTGTTAAACATAGCCTTCATGGCATTTTCTTAATCACTATATGAAGACATTGATATTCTACATTTAGTTAAGTTTCACCAGTACCCTTCTAAGATGCACCGTAGGTGTGATCCCACCATTTACCAACCCTCCACCCATCCTCCCTCCCTCCCCTCCCTTGCCCTTTTCCCTGTATTCTTGTGCTATAATTGGGTTTTAGCCTTAATATGAAAGCTATAAATTAGCTTCATATTAGGGCTGAGTACATTGGATACTTTTTCTTCCATTCTTGAGATTATTATGATTTTTTAAATAAGGCTCAATCACAGTAAGAACAGTGAATTTCGTGAAGTTTTAACTTGTCTTATTTTCATGGCCTTATCTATAGTTCTGTTGTAGGCTTGGCAACAAATTGCCTCACCTCTATGATGTCTGTGGACCAACAGTCTAGCAGCCCTTAGAAAGGGAAGAACAAGTTTGGAGCTTCCAAAAAAAAAAAATTCACTATCTCTAGAGAATTGTCACTATTTGACCTATTTGGAAGTTCCCTGAAAAGCTCCATTCTTAGGGATTGTCTTTATTTGACCTGTCTTGTGGTTTGCTCTATCTGAACAGCTCTGCCCTGGGGCAGCTGAGAAAAACAACCAGCTGCAACTGTTTAACATTGTGCCTGCCTGAAGTGACAATACTATGTGGTGCTAAAAAGGGCCTTAGCAAAATCTAAAAAGGAAAAACTAGAGAATGAGAAGTCCTTTGGGGGTTTTGAAGAACTCCAACACATTCTTGAGACTCCAGGAGGCCCCAAGCAGTGCACATAAGCAGAAAGACCTATGAAGGAAGTGAAGGCTAGGGCAGAGTTATAAACTACACTAGCAGTAAATAATCTAAAAATAAAAAATTTTTTTTTTATTAAATCATAGCTGTGTACATTAATGCAGTCATGGGGTACAATGTGCTGGTTTTATATACAATTTGAAATATTTTCATTGAACTGGTTAACATAGCCTTCACGGCATTTTCTTAGTTATTGTGTTAAGACATTTATATTCTACATTTAGTAAATTTCACATGTACCTTGTAAGATGCACCGTAGGTGTGGTCCCACCAATTACCCTCCCTCCACCCACCCTCCCCTCTCTCCTTTCTTCTCCTCCCTATCCCCTTTCCCCATATTCTTGGGCTATAATTGGGTTATCGCTTTCATATGAAAGGTATAACTTGGTTTTATAGTAAAAATAAAATTTTTAAAAATCCCTTTACCATGACATCATGAAGAAGAAAATATTTAGAAATAAATTTAACAAAGCAGTGTAAGACTTTCAAAAACTATAAAACTTTGCTGAAAGTAATTAAATAAGATATATAAATGGAAAAACATCGCATGTTCATGGATTGAAAGAGTTAATCCTGCTAAGATAGCAATTACCCAAATTGATCAATTCCTATCAAAATTCCAGCTCATATTTTTTTTGTATGGAAATTGAAATGCTTATTCTAAAATTTTTATGGAAGTTTCAAAGAATTCAGGTTAGCTACAACAACCTTGAAAAAGGAGAACAAAGTTAGATGACTTATACTTCCCAATTTCAAAACTCACTGCTAAGGCATCATTCTGAAGATGGTGTGATACTGACATATAGAAACAATAGAATAGAATTAGAAGTTCAACTAACTACAAACCCTTCCATGCATGGTCAGTTGATATTCAACAAGAGTGCCAAGACCATTCAATGGAGAAGAGATATTATTTTCAGAAAAATATTGGGATAATTGTATATCCACATGCGAAAGAATGAAGTTGGGCCCTGTATTAATTTTTTAGGGCTGCCATAACAAATTACCATAAACCGGGTAGCTTAAAAAAATAAATTTATCATCAAACTGTTCTAGATGCTAGAAGTCCAAAATCAAAGTGTCTTAGTGGAGCCATGCGCTCTCTGAAGGTTCTTGGGGAGGATCTGTCCTTGCCACTTCCAAACTTCTGGTGGTTGCTGGCAATCCTTGGTTTGTAGACACTTCACTTCTATCTCTGCCTCCACTGTCACATGACATTTTCCCAGTGTGTTTCTATGTCTCTGTATCTTCACATGGTGTTCTTATTAGGACACAAATCATTGGATTTAGGTCAAACCTTAATCAAGTATGATCTCATCTAATCTTGTTTATATCTACAAAGACCCTATTTTCAAATAAGGTGATATTTAGAGATAATGGAAGTTAAGACTTTAGCATATCCTTTGGGGGGGACACAATTCAACCCACCATATAAAAATGACTTCAAAATAGATTATAGATATTTATGTAAGAGCTGAAACTATAAAACCCTTAGAAGAAAGCATATGTGTAAATCTTTTTGACTTTGGATTAGGCAATGTTTTCTTTGATGTGACACCTAAAGTGCAAGCAATAAAATAAAAATTAGATAAATTGAAGTTTCTCGAAAAATAAAACTTTTGTGCATTAAAGCCAAAGAATGAAAAGATAACTCATAGGATGTGAGAAAATATTTGCAAATCATATACCAGATAAGGTACTTTCTATCCAGAATATACAAAGAACTCTTACAACTCAACAATAAAAAGGCAAACATACCCATCTATAATTCAGCCTACAAAATGCCTAATTTAAAGCCATGAAGATTTGAACCCATGTTCCCTTCTAAGGATTTTATAGTTTTAGTTCTTACATTTAAGTATATAAATTATTTTGAGTTTATTTTTTTAATATGGTGGGAGGTAGAGGTCTGTTGTGGGCAAAGGATTTTAATAGACACTTCTTTAAAGGTATACATACAATGGCCAAATAAGCACACGAAAAGATGCTCAGGATCTTTTAGAAAATTTTTGGAAAATGCAAATGAAACCACAATGAGATACTACTCCACGTTCACTAGAATGGCTATAATAAAAAAAGACAAGTGTTGATGAGAATGTAGAGAAACTGAATGCTCATACATTCTGGTAGTAAAAGGGGTAGCCACTTTGGAAAATAGTTTGGCAGTTTTTCAGAAAGATAACATAAAAGAGACTGGGCAGGGTGGCGCCTGTGGCTCAAAGGAGTAGGGCGCTGGCCCCATATACCAGAGGTGGTGGGTTCAAACCCAGCCCTGGCCAAAAACTGCAAAAAAAAAAAAAAAAAAAAGAGGGAGACTGGGCATAGTGGCTCATGCCTGTAATCCCAGCATTTTGGGTGGCCAAGGCAGGAGGATTGCTTACAGCTAGTTTAAGACCAGCCTGGGCAACACAGTGAGACTCTGTCTCTACAAAAAATAAGAAAAATTAACTGAGTGTGAGAACATATGCCTATAGTTCCAGCTACTCAGGTTGCTGAAGCAGGAAGATAAGTTGAGCCCAGGAGTTCAAGGTTATAGTGACTTATGATCCCACTATACTCCAGCCTTGGCAACAGAGGGAGATCCTGTCTTTAAAAAATAAAAAGTTAAACACAAAGTTACTACATGACCCTGCCACTACTTAGATGTGTATCCATGAGAAATGAAAACATATGCTAACACAAAAACGTATTAAAAATATATATGTGTGTGTATATATATATAAAAGCATTATTCATAATAGCCAAAAAGTAGAAAAATGCAAATGTCCATTAATTGATGAATGGATAAACAAAATCTGATATATCCATATGATAGAACATTATTCAACCATAACAACGAATGAAGTAGTGATAATATGCTTCAACATGCTAAATGAAGTAAGCCAGACACAAAAGTTCACACATGGTATGATTCCATTTATCTGAATAGGCAAATCTATAGAGACAAAAAGTAGATCAGTGTTTTCCAAGGGCTGAGGAGGGAAGGAAGGGGAGTAACTGCCAATGGACATAGGATTTGGGTTAGGGGAGTAATGACAATGTTTTTTAAAAAGATAGTGAAATAGATGGTTTCACAATTCTGTGAATATCCTAAAAAACCACTAAATTGTACACTCTAAAAGGACAATTTTATAGTATGTGAATTGTATCTCAACAAAGATGTTTTTAAAGAACAGAAGCAAAATCACGTGTGGGCCACATTTTGCCCACAGACAATGATTTGCTGACCTTTACATTATTGTATTACTTAGGGTCTCCAGTACAATGTTGACTACAAGTGGTTGCAGTCTAAATGTTTGTCTTTTTTCCAGTCTGGAGGGAAAGGCATTCAATTATATCACTGATAAATTTGATGTTAGCTATAGTTTTTTTTTTGTTTTTTTTTTTGAGACAGTGTCTCACTCTGTTACCTAGGATAGAGTGTGGTGGTGTCATCATAGCTTGCTACAACCCCTAACTACTGGGCTTAAGCAGTAAGCCTCCCATCTTAGCCTCCCATGTAGCTGGGACTACAGGCATGCATCACCACATCCAGCTACTTTTTCTACTTCTTATAGAGATGGGTCTCACTCTTGCTCAGGCTGGTCTCAAACTCCTGGCCTTGAATTTTTGGTAAAATTCTTCAGTTAAGCACTCTCAGGTTGGAATTTTCTTTGTGGGAAGGGTTCTAATTATGGATTGAGTTTCTTTATCAGATATAAGGCTAATAGATTTTATGACAATTTTTGATAAATTGTACATTTCAATAAATTTATCCATTTCATCTAAACTTTTAAATTTTTGGCTGTTCACAATATCCTTTTACTGTTTCTATAATGTCTTTAGGGTCTGTAGTGATGTCTCCTGACACAAGTAATTTGTGTTTTCTCCTTTCTTTTCTTTGACCTAGCATACTAAGTATTTATAAATTTTATTAATCTTAATCTTTCAAAGGACAAATTTGTGGCTTTTAATTTTTCTCTATATATTTGCTTCTGATTTTTATTCATTTCTGCTCATATTTTTATTATTTCCCTTATTTACTTATTTGGGATTCATTGAGGGTACAAAGAATTAGGTTATACTGATTGCATTTGTTACGTAAATTCCTTTTACCTAATTGTGTCCTTCCCCCAAGAGAAGTGTCATACACTGTGATCTCTGCCCCCCCCCTCACTCCCTCTTTCCCTAAAGCAGCAGTTCTCAACCTATGAGTCGCAACCCATAGGAACTGTATTAAAGGGCTGAGGCATTAGGAAGGTTGAGAACCACTGCCCTAAAGGGTATATGTGGAAATATTCCTTAAATATTCCCACATGTACCCTTTAATTCCCCTGCCCTCCACCATGTATTAGGTCATCTATTGTCTTCGTATTAGAATTGAGTACACTGGATTCTTGCTTCTCCATTCTTGTGATGCTTTACTAAAAAAAATGTGTTCCACTCCATCTAGATTAATACAAAAGATGTAAAGTCTCCATCTCTTTTAATGGATGAATTGTATTCCATAATATACCTTCTACTTTCTCTGAATAACATATACCTTCTACTTTCTCTGAATTTTTTCTCTAGTTCTCAAGATTAAATTATAGATCATTTATTTTCTACCTTTATTCTTTTCTAACATATTCATTTAGAATTAGAATTTTCCTTCTAAGAGCTATACTAGCTGCATTCCACATTTTTATGTATGATGTTTTAATTTTTGTTAATTCAAAAATATTTTCTAATTTCTGTTGTGGTTTGGTTTTGTCCTATTGGACTGTCAAAAAGAGTGTGGATTTTTTCCAAGTGTTTGGATATTTACTCATTTTTTGTTATTGCTTTCTGATTTAATTTCATTGTGGTCATAAAACATACTCAACGATTTTAATCATTTGAAATTTGTGTAGATTTCTTTATGGATAAGCATATGGTCCATTTTAGAAAATGCTCCATGTGCACTTTATTTATTTATTTTTGAGACAAGCATCACTCTGTTGGTTGGGCTAGAATGCAGTGGGGTCATCATGGCTCACTGGAGCCTCAATCTCCTGGGCTTAAGTGATCCACCTGCCTCAGCCTACTGACTTGTGTCCTGCATTAAAAGAACATATATTATGCAATGGGTAGGTGTGTGTTCTATATATTGTCCATTGGGTCAAGTTAGAAAGTTGTATGCTCAAATCTTCTGTATTCCTTTATTCAAAATGTGCTTCTTAAAAACAGTATGTAGTTGAGATTTTAAAAATCCAATCTGACCCTCATGCCTTTGGGTTGTAACTAGCTCTAGCTCACTATTAATACACTCCCTTCTGGTTATTCTATGCCCCAGCCACACCTTTAAAAATAGCCTCCTTGAAATAAAATCTTTCTCAGATTATCCTAATTTAAGCATGCCATGTGTTTCATGTAGGAGCCCCAACTGACTTATGTCCTTTTATACTCTGGCCTCCATTGCAGTGAGGTTGGGATCATATGACTAGTTCTGACCAATGGACTGTGAGCAGAGATGACAGCATATCTCCCATGGAACCTTCTTCATCCCAGTCTTTCTGCTGTAGCAATCTCAGAAACTACATTCTCTGGATGGCAGGACTGCAGGATGGTGAAAGGCTGCCTGACTTAGTATATATAGTACTTACTTTGTGTGAGTAAGGAGATTTTTGCATGAGTTTTATCCCTGAGATCCCAGGATGGATTTGTTATTTCTGCTTAGTCAATTTCAACTACACTTAGCATCATACACTAACTACTTTTGTATCACAAATACACCTTATGATGGATATTTCCTTCCTTCCTTCCTTCATTCCTTCCTTTCCTGTCTCTATTTTTCTTGCTCGCTCTCTCTCTACCCTTCTTGCTCTCTCTACTTTTCTTTCTTTTTTAGTTCAGTTTTCCCTTGTTCCTGATTTCAAGCCTTACAATTTTCTTCCAAGGAATTCTTTTTCTACTTTTCCCAGCCAGCCAGAGTGGATTTCTATTGCTAGCAGCTAGGAACCTCAATTGATATACTTTTTTCCACTGAACATTATATCACAAATATATTTCCATGCCATTAAAATTATTCAAAATATTATTTTAATGACTATACACGTCATCATATTTATGTACCATAATTTAGTTAACCATGCCCAAGTGTTTGAGTAAATTATAAATTTCTATTAAACACTTAACAATGAATATCATTGTATTCAGAATTTTAGCTTAAATTCTAGACATCACTCTAGACAGGCGTCCTCAAACTTTTTAAACAGGGGGCCAATTCACTGTCCCTCAGACCATTGGAGGGCCAGACTATAGTTTGAAAAAAAAAACTGTGAACAAATTCCTATGCACACTGCACATATCTTATTTTTAAGTAAAAAACAAAATGGGAACAAATACAATTCACACCAATGCATGTGGCCTGCAGGCCGTAGTTTGAGGACCCCTGTGAGGAGTGAGAGTACCAGGTTAATAGTATGAACAATTTAAAAGCTCTTGCGGACTAAAGTTAATTTTTTCTAGAAATTTTATACAATTTGTACCCTCACCTGTGAGATAAACAGGAATACTCAATTTCACTCCACTCAATAAAATCGAGTGCTGTAATTTTAAATACTTTTTTGAGAATCTGATAGGGGAAAATTTCATGGATGCTTTAATGAGCACTTCTTTGATTACTCATGAAACTGAACATTAAAAATGTATTTATTGAATATTTTAATTTATTCTTTTGAACATTTCTTATTGACTGTTTTTCTATTGGAATGCTCATTTTTATTGATTTGTAATCACTTTTTGTATATTAGAGGGTATTAACTCTTTCTCATTTGTGTTGCAACTATTTTATACTTATTTGTAATTTTCCAATAAACTGTTTTTTAAAACATAAAGAGATTTAAATTTTATGTATTAAGTTTTTCATCATTTTTATTCCTTTTATGTTTAAAAAGTCATTACTCACCCCCAAGATAAAATATTTGCCTTTTTATGATTCCCCTTTTTTATATTTAATTCTCTAAATCTTCTGGAATTCATATTGAGGTACAGAGTGAAGGAAAGTGCTAATTTTATTTCTTTCCAAATAGCTAGCCAAATGTCCCAGCATCATTTATTGAATAATCTGTCCCTTCCCCACAGATTTGTAATGCCACCTTAGTAAGCTGAGATGTGGTGATCACCATGGCAACAGGGCTACATTAAAAGCATTTGTGTTCATAAAGTGGAGGGCTGGTGCCTGGCAGAGTTCAGTCTAGTCTCACTGCACAGCTTTCCTAATTAAAAGGCACCTTTGGTTTTATCTTTCTTTTTTAATGCTTTCTTTATAGTCATCATGCCAAACAGTAACTAAGGCCAGGGTCCTATCATGTCCAATCTGGACCTGCCAGGGTGATATGAGCATGGTAGGGGTGGAGTGGGCAATGAGAAAGTAGACAGTGATTTGTCCCTGGGAAGCTGGAAGGACATCACCAAAGTCCTCTAATAGCTGGAGGGTGGATGTGGGATGGTCATGTTTGAAAATGCAGCTCTAATATAAAATAAAGCAGTGACTGATTGCTCATCAGGAGTCTAGGTAGGGATCCTAAATGGCCCTTTCCTTGTAGGGGTTGCAGTTTCTTCATCAAGAGGCAAAACCCCCTATACTTTTTGCCCCGAGGCTTCTGGGCTTAGTTCCCTAGAATCCTCCTCAAATATCTGTGTCCAGGCCAGGGAAAGACAAGACCAGAGTTGGCCCTTGTCTTTACACAGAGAAGAACGCTATGCACCACTTGTCCAAAATTCATATATTAAAGCCTGAAACCCCAGTATGATGGCATTTGGAGGTGGTAGGTGATTAGGTTTAGATGAGATCATGAGAGTATAGCCCTCATGATGGGATTATAAGAAGAAACACAACAGAGCTTTCTTCCTCTCTTTCTCACCACCATGTGAGGACACAATGAGAAGGCAGCTGTCTATAAACAAGAAAGAGAGCCCTCACCAGGAACTGGCTGTGCTGGCGCCTTAATCTTGGACTTCCTGGTCCGCCCTCCCCAGTCTGCGATATAATTGTTATAGCAGCTTGAGCTGCCTGAGATACCTACCTTTGGGGAGGTCTCAAAGATCCTATTTGGTGGTCTGGGGAGATAGTTGAATATCAGGTAACTGCAAAGCCATCATCTACAGGAGAAGGTCATGACAGTCCATGGCATAAAGAAGCAGAAGTTGTGAACAGACAGAAGTCATGAGGCCAGAGACAGAATAACAGGAGAGGAGGGATGGACATGCAGCACACGGAGCTCATGGGAATCAGCAGCCTCCTGCTGCTGCTGACTCAGATTCAGTACTGTACTCTTGGTGTCTGTCCATACTCCAGCCCCCAGCCTTGAGGTCCCCTGAGATCCCTGCAGCCTTGCAATGAGCCCACACCACTGTATCTCCCACAGCCCCTGCCTGCAACAACTTCCAGTGCTTTTCCTTTTCTCATCCCAGCAGGCCTTTGCTCATGCTGGCACCTCCCTGGACTTGCCCTGCCTCCTCCTTCACCTGGTTAACTTCTACTGTGTCCCCTCCCAGGGCAGGACTTCTTCCCTCTGGTGGACTGAGTGCTTCTCTCTGTGTCCCCTCCTCCCATTCCCTGTCTTCCTTTGCCACCCTTGCAGTATCCTTGTCCTCAGCCCCTTGGAGGTAGAGGCCAGTCTGCTCCCCATAGACCTGATGAATTGGCCTGGGCTGGGTGGGGCAGGCATGGGCAGAGCATGGGAGTGTCCTTCATTTACCTTGCACTGTTGGGCAGTGGACCTCGCACCAAGCCAGAGCTGGTCCCATTATCTGGCCCCTGATGAGGCCATGTCCAGTCTGACAGATGGATCAAGATGGGGTGTCCCTTCCCTTGCTGGGGGCTGCTGCATTCTCAGCAACCCATGGGAAGCTAGGCCTGGGACGTGGCTAGGGGTATTTTGAAAATGCAAGTCAGTAAAACCCTGTGGTGTGCACAGGCTGCAGGAATCTTTTGGATGAAGAAGTCTTGGTGGGTGTGACTGCATCAAGACTGGGCCCTGTAGGCAAGCCCTGGGACAGAAGAGGATGTTCTCCAAAACAAACCCCAGAGCATCTTTTGGGTGCAGGTCCTGACACCTGATCAGAGCCTCTGAATAGGTCCCAGGTGACTCAGATGTCGGCCTTTACAGGCTGCCAGGGTGCTGTTGGCACAGGGAGAGACCCCATGCGAGGCATGTCTGCAGGGGCAGCCCTGTACACGTGCCATAGCGCTTGCAGGTGTTATCCTGTTCTCTCTGTGCCAAGGCATGAACAAGGTCAGGAAGCTCTACCCCATGTGAGGGCAGAGCAGCCCTACTTCATGTGGAAGTATATTCATCAGGTTTTTAATTTTTCTGTATCTCATGCTGTTTTGACCTTAAAAATCTTGCTAGCTAGGGGGAGACAGCCCCTCCGAGAACTAGCCAGCTCTGGGGCATAGCAAAAGGATTGGTCAGGTGGGTGCCTGAGTCTACTCTCCCAACTGCCCCTTTATCTAACTCTGGCACGCCAAGCCCATATTTCTCCTTGCCCTGAACCATCCCAGGGCTAGGCACCAGGCAAATAGAGCTCTACCTCTACAGCCCAAGGCCCGCTGGAATGACTCAAACTAGCCGATTCTAAACTGTTTACTTCTATCACTTCTACCCAATAGTAGCCAGTCCTGTCACCCACAGAAACTCCAGTAAAGGCTCTGGCCTAGGTTTGCCCCTCACTCCCTCTGCCCCTTGGCCAACCCTGCTGCTCCAATGGGGCCCTGAGTGACGTGGTATAGTGTGGCATGGCATGCCCTTACTCCTGTGTAAGTAATAAATTCCTCTAATGGCATCACCTCTCTGTACTGTCTCCCAGAAACCTCCAAGAATTAAACCCCCAGGGGTACAAATGAGACCAGCCAGAAGCTGATGTGCCAGCTGACCAACTGGTGCCCAGCGTTACAGGACTCCCCAGGGCAGGACATGAGGGAGGTGAGAGACACTATGCCCAAGTCCTAAGGGTTAGGCTGAGACTTCCAGAATATGCTGAGCCTGCAGAGCAGCTTTCAGAGCTGCCAGGGGCCTCCCTCATCATGGTCATGGTTAAGAGCACAGGCTCCTATTCAGCCATAAGGAGACATGAAGCACTGACACATGCCGCAGCATGACGAGCCGTGACAACCTCATGCTAAGCGCAAGAGGCCTGTCACAGGGGACCCCATATCCCATGATACCATTTCTCCAACCCGTCTAGAACAGGAGATCAGCAGAGATGGAAAGCAGATTAGTGGTTGCATACGATTAGGGGAGATGGGAGGAGTCCTTGAACATTACTAAAGGGTTTGGGGTTTTTTTTAGGGAGGTGAAGAAGATGTTCTAAAGCTGATTGTGGAAAAGACCCATAGAGCAGGAAGCCATGCAGAGGCAGAGGCAGAGATTAGAGGGACGCAGCCACAAGTGGAGGGATGCCTGGAGCTACCTAAAACTGGGCAGGACGAGGAGCCTCCAGAGGGACACGGGCCTGCCAGCTCCTTGGTGTCGGACTCCAGCCTCCAGAAGTGTGAGAGAAAAAGTCTCTGTCTTAAGCCACCAAATGTATGTTAACTTTTTACTGCAGTCTACGAAATTGTGATTTCTAGTCATTTTTAGTATAGTCGTTCAGAGCTGTTGTCCCAAATTCTCACTCAGAACCTATGTTAGATTATCTTCAGAAAAAGAGTCAACAGGGTGTGTGTGTGGGGAGGTGGGGGGTGTGGAGAGATTTACAGTGAGGAATTGGCTCACACAGTTATGGAGGCTGAGAAGTCCCCACATCTGAAGTTGGCAAACTGGTGTGACCCAGGAGAGCCAACGATATAAGGTCTGCTCCAAAAGTCAGCAGACTCAAGACCCCATAAGAGAACAATATCTGAGTTTGGCTCTTATGGGGCAGGAAGAATCCACTGCCCCAGACCAAGCAGTGAGGAGTCCCTCCCAGTCCCCCTTCTGTTCTATTCAGGCTGCCAGTGGGTTGGATGAGACCCAGTCACACTGGGACGGGCCACCTGCCTCACTGAGTCCACCAATTCAAATACTGACTTCACCCAGACGCTCCCAGATTCATGTTTGACTAAATGTCTGGGCACCTCATGGCCCAGGCAAGATGACAAAGTTAACCATCACAGGGCCTCTTCTTTTTGTCTGTCTTAAATAGAAACAGCATCATCCTAGGTAGCTGAGGGTTCAGGAGGCAGGTTCTTTTTACAGATGCCTTTTACAGACAAGGACACAGAAGACCAGTTCTCACTCGCCCAGGCCACACGCTCATCAGCTGTGCTGGGACGCACCAGCTCATTAGGTTTACCAGCCCCTACCTGAAAAGTATTTAATTTGCCATTTACAAGGCACAAATTGCAAGTTTATTAACTGGCACTTGAAAGTTATAGGTGGCATTAGAATTTATTAATAACATCGAAAATAAATCTCCCTGGCATTCAATTAATTGAAAATCTCTTTTTATAATCCAAAAAATAGGTCTGAGAGAGAGACTACAGGTGTGGGAGGCTGCAGGGGTGGGGGGCTTCTGCTCTAACGTGGGCCAACCTGGGCTCCTACCCTGTTCACAACCTGGGCACTGCTTCTGGGGGTCAGAGAGGGATCACCCTCCCATTGTAAGTGTCCTGGCATGTGCCAGTGGTTCACAGCACCAGGCTCAGAGCCGGGTGCTGCGGCTGCATATGTGACACTCACAGCTGACGGGGGAAGATAGAGTGGAAGGGTGCCCTTTGGAGCTGGGGACCCCAGTGGTACCTCGACGGCCCCTGGCTGGGGCCCAGGGCTACAATCAGGAAGTTCCTGTCACCTCAGCGGAAGAGAAGTCCCTTGTGTGTCTTTGGGACATGCCAGTACAGCCTGAGGAGAGCACCACTGGGCCCCTCCCACATAGTGTGGGAGAGGGGGGGCTGAGGCAGGACCCCACCCAAGCCTACAGTCCCACTCAGCGCAGGGCTCAGCCGGGCCCAGGGGGTGAGGACAAGAGGGTCCCCCAGAGCCATAGGCAGGGGCCTGGAAGGGAAGGGGATACTGAAGTCGTGTCAGCCCCTCTCTACCACACATGCTGATGTGAATGCACGAACACACTATGGCAGACGCTATACAGGCACACATGCGCAAGGGCACACGTTACACACTCATGTTCACACCCTGTAACGCATGTGCACACTCGCATACACGTATAGCAGGGGCTGGAGGCAGTTGGTCTGAGAAGAAACACTGAGTTTGATCTGGACATCCGGACACAGGAAGGGTGTTCAGGAGGGGGCACTGTAGAGGGAGGTGCCGGGCCTGAGGGTTCCCTGCAGTGGGTGGCCAGTGGAGATGAAGGATAGTGCATCTGGGCTGGGCAAGAGGGGTGGAGTGAGATAAGAGAGGGGATTGGTGCTAATTCTCCCCTCTCGGCCCCATGGGTAGGCCAGGCAGACACCCCAGGGGGAGCTGGGGGCTATCCAGGCAGTGAGAGGTCAAAGCTCATTTGTGCCAGGAAGGGGCCTTGGACTCCACTTGGACCGGGCTGATCCCCAATTGTCCCCTATCCTTAAGGGATGTGGGAAGAGGGGAAGTTTGGACAGAGCCAGCTGGCTGGGACTCAGGCCTGCCGTGTCCTAGCCGGAACTCTGGTGATTTGCTTCATATTCTGGGTGCAGGTGAGAGTGTCTCCACACACAGGCCCTCCTGGTAGAGGACAGAACCAGATGGGCCTAGACCGTCCCCTTGGCTGCAAGGGTCAGAGGTGAGGCCTCTCAGGGGTTTACACAAAGCCAAGAGCCGTGGTTCTCTTGGGGCTGGGGGTGCAGAGGGAGCACAGGCGCTCTCCCCAGCGGCCCTCCTGTGTCCTGTAGGCTCTTAGCGCCACCGTGTGCCCTAGGCGCCAGACAGTGAGAAAACTTCCTGGCTGACTCATCTGGCTAGACCCACCATTTGTGCAGCCAGGGCAGGGGCCCAGATGACAGCAGCAGGTGGCAGAGCCCTGGGTTGGGCCAGGAACAGGGGAGCCACTGCAGATCCATGAGCAAGTGGGGAGAACAGTCAGGTTGCAATTTTAGAAAGATCATTCTACTGGCCAGATAGAACAGAGAGGCCAAACTATGAGCCCCTGCTTCCTCTGCTTTCCCTCAAGGTCAATTTCCTCCCCCTCTAGAGTCAGGGTCCTTCAAGGTAGCACACTTGACAGCTGCTTCAGTGTCCTGTGATTTCTCCCCACCCCCTACCCCAATCTGCTCTGCTCCTCATTTGCCTCTGGCCTTTGCTCACACCTGGCCCCTCCCACAGTGCCACCCCAGGTCTCTTGGTTTATGTGAACTCCACTCTGCCTTCCAGAACCGCTTGCTGGGAGGCAGAGCAGGACGGCACCCCAGGGCACAATTTTCTGAGTCCCAAAGAACTGGTCTGAAACTCAGCTTTGCCACCGACTGGCTGTATGACTTTGGGTGAGCCATTCAGCCTCTCTGGGACTCAGTTAACTCACCCCAAAATGAGGGAGGCGGCCATGAAGTTGAAGGAGGTAGCACATGTCAGTTTGGCAGTGCTAGCTTCACCCTTTTTAAGGGCCAGCTCATGTCACCCCCTGGGGAGACTCCCTCAGCCTTGGCCTTCAGAGATTGGAACCTTCTCTGAGGCCCATAACACCTGCTACCCAGCCCCGTCCAACATTTTGCCAACTGGCCTGTCCACCTTGCTGGCAGGAGCTTCATCAGACGTTGTTTCCTTCCCACAGGCTGGGAAGGACCGCCTGTGGCTGTCCCCTCTGCCCTTTTGCTCCTTCTAGACTCTGCTGCCTCCCAGCCCCCAGCTCGCCAGACCTGTCCAGGTCCACTGCAGGATCCAAGGCCAGAGGACAAACGGAGGCACCCATGTGCATAAATACTTACAAGTTATACATTACACTGACCACCTGTTAAATAAAACAGGCTCTGTCTTCCTACTTTGACAAATACCCTTTATAAAGACTTGAAAGGCCAGGTTTGGCTTTGGCACTGGGACTCCTCAGTGTTCTGCACTAGAAGGTAACAGCTGGCCAGTCACGGGGCCCCTGAACCCTCCCCCTTCCCACACCTGCTTCTGCCTGGCTCCACGAGGGGCTTTGCGTGCACATGTGCATACGCCCACCTGTCATGTCCAAACTCAGGGCACGCTTTCTACACGCAGCAGCCCCCTAGTGGAAGGGTGCAGGCATTGGTGGGGACATGGTTTCTTCCCTTAAGACAGATGGGAAAGGGCTCCATGCAGACCTAGGTGGGGTCCCCTGGGGCAGGACATTTTGGTGACTTGGGTAACACAGGACAAGCTTTCGCTTAGGGTTCCATCCCTTGGGTGAGGGGAAATTAATGCCTACTGGCCTGCTTTCCCATGGGGAGAAGACGTGGCCTGGTATTTTGTTCCAGATAGCCTCGGGGAGCACATCCACCTGCATGATTATTGCGAGGCTTCACCCAACAAAGGGGGTGCTCAGGGCAGGGAGGCTGGAGCAAGCTGAGACAGGGGCCCACCCCTCCAGGGGCAGCACCTGCCTCCGCCCCGTCACCTCCCTCCTACACCCTGCATGGGCATCTGTGTGCACCTTGCCCAGGGGCCTGACCCATTGGCCACTCTCCTTCCCTCCCCGAGACTTGCTCATGCTGTGCCCCTGTCCAGGACACCCTCTCTTGTCTAGCTGACAACTACTGACCCCTAATGGTCCTTGTCCCCTCCTGGCAGATTAGCTGCCCCCATCCTGTGTTGGTGTGGCCACATGGCCATCCCCCATTGTGTCACTGGCCTGGGTTCTCTGTCTTCACACCTGCCCACGCTGTCACTAGATGTGGCTTTTCAGGCTAAAGACCAGCTCTTAGTGGCTATTGTTAAGTATTCTTGTTGTGGAGCTGGGTTGGTGTATCCATATAGAGGGCGATATTCCTTTATTAAACTGACACCTGGTCTGGGCCAGGACCTGTGCTAGGGGTTGGGAAGACAGAATTCACCTAGACCCCCAACCCAGTCCCCAAGGAACACACAGTGTCAGTATGGGAGGAAGATATTCTAGAAAGACACTGTGGAGGCACCAACAGGGTGCCCCACCCCAAGCTCCAGTTGGGAACCCGGGTTCTGCCATGGAAAGGGGGTGGGGAACTTTGGGCCCCTGAAACATGGGTTTGACTCAAGCTAGAGGCTCCAGATAAAGGCAGACCCCCCAGGGATCCCAGTGAGGCTCTGGGTCCTGGCTACAGGAAGCTTGGGGTGGCATTTCAGTTCCTCACTTCAGGAGGGGCCCAGAAGAAGGCCCTAGCCCGTAGGACTCATGCCAGGGAAACCTTTGGGAGAACATTCTCATGAGGCCAGAGGCTCTCAGCGTTTCAGAGGATGCTTGCTGACAGGAGGATAGTATGGTTTTGCAGGCTGGGATGCAGAGCCCAGGTACCCTCCACTGTGGCTCTGCTGGGGGTCCCCCAGCAGGAGAAGAGGGTGCTGCTGCACATTGGCCACAGCGCTTTCCTGTCAGTTAAGGAGACCTGCTCAATGCTTCTGTTTCTACAAAGAGGAGGGTGAGAATATCCCTTTGCATTGCAATAAGGCAAACAGAAATTATGGCTAACATTAAAGTCGGTGCAGCCACTCCTGGCGCAGCCCTGCAGTGGCTCCTCGTTTCACCCAGTGAGGAGGCGCCATCTGCACACCGCCCAGGGGTCCCTGGCCCACCTGGAACAAGGCACTTGGCACCTTGCTTCCTGTCTGACCTGGCTCCTGCCACCCTGGCTCGCTCGCCACACCCTGAGTGCCAGGGCACCTCCAGCTTGGGACTTTGGCACTTGTTCCCTCTGTACAGAATGTTCTTCCCTGATGGGGCTCTGCTCTGATTTACCCCAATGTGACCTTCCCTGACCTCCTACTTAAGCCTGTACTTGCCAGCTCTTAGCCCCTCCACGAAGCTCCCCATCTCCTCCTAGAATACTGCACTCGCTCAGCGACTTTACAAATAGGTACACTAGGCTCGGTGCCTGTGGCCCAACAGGTTAAGGCGCCAGCCACGTACACCTGAGCTGGCAGGTTTGAATCTAGCCTGGGCCCGCCAAACAACAATGATGGCTGCAACCAAAAAATGGCCGGGCGTTGTGGCGGGCGCCTGTAGTCCCAGCTATTTGGGAAGCAGAGGCAAGAGGCTCGCTTGAGCCCAGGAACTGGAGGTTGCTGTGAGCTGTGATGCCACGGCGCTCTATCCAGGGTGACAGCTTGAGGCTCTGTCTCGGGGGGGGGGGGGACAAATAGGTACACTATAACTGCCTATTTTGACTTCTGCTCCTGGAATTATCAGCTCTATTGGAGCAGAGAGTCTTTTCTGTTTTGTTCAGTGAGTATCCCCAGGGCCTTGCTTGATTAAGGTGCTTGGTAAGTTCTGTTA
>CAUYRH010094071.1:0-12467 GCA_963574655.1 Perodicticus potto
ACCTCCAATTCCTGGGCTTAAGCGAGTCTCTTGCCTCCGCCTCCCAAGTAGCTGGGACTGACTACAGGCGCCCGCCACAACGCCTGGCCATTTTTTGGCTGCAGCCCTCGTTGTTTGGCGGGTCCGGGCTGGATTCGAACACGCCAGCTCAGGTGTACGTGGCTGGCACCTTAGTCCGTTGAGCCACAGGTGCCGAGCCAGGTCTCTTCACTCTTAAGGAAGGGTTCTGTCCACTGTAGACAAAAGGCTCTATGGAAATGACCTATAGATTCTTATCAATGTCTGTTATCCATTACACAGATTCTCACGACCTCCAGACCCAGGGTTCAAGTCTCTGACTTGTGAGAGGCAATACAGCATGGTGGACAAGTGCACAAATGTCTTAGTTTAAAACTGGCTCTGTTACTAGAAATGTGAAGTTGGGTGTTTTTCCATCCTTAATGTTGCCAAAAGGTTCAATAAACACAAAACATGTAAGGCCCCTATAGTAACACTTGGTGCATATGAAGCACCATAAGTTTTACCTATTATTGATAAATATTACAGAGTACTTTGAGGTTTTTAAACCATATTCTTCTTTCTATACTCCTTATGACAGCTAAGGTAGAAAACAGGATTATTCTCATTTTTTGTGATTAATCTATTTTTTTTTTTTTTTGAGATAGAGTCTTGCTCTGTCACCCTGGGTAGATATCATTATAGCTCACAGCAACCTCAAACTCCTAGGCTCAAGCCATCCTCCTGCCTCAGCCTCCCAAGCAGCTGGGACTATAGGCACATGCCACCATGACTGGCTAGTATTTCTATTTTCAGTAGAGACAGGGTCTTGCTCTTGCTCAGGCTGGTCTTAGACTCCTGAGCTCAAGCAATGCTCCTACCTTAGACTCCCAGAGTGCTAGGATTTATAGGTGTGAGCCACCATACCTGGCTTGATTTATCTCATTTATAGATCAGAAAACTAAACTCTAGTTCTGAGGGTTTTTTTTTTTTGAGACAGAGCCTCAAGCTGTCAACCTGGGTAGAGTGCCGTGGCATCACAGCTCACAGCAACCTCTAATTCCTGGGCTCAAGCGAGTCTCTTGCCTCCACCTCCCAAGTAGCTGGGACTGCAGGCGCCCGCCACAACGCCCAGCCATTTTTTGGTTACAGCCGTCATTGTTGTTTGGCGGGCCCAGGATGGATTCGAACCCGCCAGCTCAGGTGTACGTGGCTGGCGCCTTAGCCCACTGAGCCACAGGCACCCGCCTAGTTCTGAGTTTTGTTTTGTTTTGTTTTTGAGACAGAGTCTCACTATGTCGCCCTAGGTAGAGTGCTGTGATGTCACAGCTCACAGCAACCTCAAACTCTTGGGCTCAAGTGATTCTCTTGCCTCATCCTCCTTAGTAGCAGGGACTACAGGCACCTGCCACAACGCCAAGCTATTTTTTCGTTGTAGTTGTCATTGTTGTTTGGCAGGCCTGGGCTGGGTTTGAAACTGCCAGCCCTGGTGTACATGGCTGGTGCCCTTGTTGCTGAGCTACAGGCGCCGAGCCATCTAGTTCTGAGTTTAAGTAACTTGCTCAACATCACAAAGCCAATCAGTGGAGAAACTGGCACTTGAATCTAAACCCAGTGTTTCTCTTCTACCAGTCCTGATGCTAGGTTAAAAACTGTCTGGTTTGGGTGGCACCTGTGGCTCAAAGGAGTAGGGCGCTGGCCCCATATACTGGAGGTGGCGGGTTCAAACTCAGCCCTGACCAAAAACTGCAAAAAATAAATAAATAAATAAAAATTAAAAGTAAAAAAAAACCAAAAAAATTCTCTGGTTCATTAGAAAGTCCAGAGATTTCTTTTCTCCAGCCCTTTCACTTTACTTTGTGGTTAATACCAAATCTATAAAGGAAAGCTGGAGTAAGTTAAGCATGGGCAGCAGTGGAGGACAGGTCTCTGTGGCCCAAAGAGGGATGTTAGTGAGTTAGCTCCTAGAATTGCATCAGCCACACTGATTCCCTGCCTGTTGCTACTCTCTCAGTCTCTCCAATTGGGACTGAGATGTGAAAGGTGAATTCTACAGCAGCAGGCCTAATTTAATCCCTACCCTGTGCTGGGCCCCCAGGCCGTGGGAACTGTGTGAGGACAGGCAGGGGACTGAGTCCTGTACAGACGCTGCTGAGGTTGGTGACAGGAGAAGGTGCTGGGGACTGGGTAGGAGATGTGACAGGACTGCTGCTCATCTGTGTGCTGGCCTGTGGAAGAGAGAAGTACATATCACATAAACTCCAAATGATACTCTCTGGATACTCCTTTGGCTTGGCTTAACATTCCTCTCTCAAAAAAGAGTTTTTCTTGCTGACCTCTGGGAAAGTTGAACTGCTTCTTCATACTGCCCCCTTAGTCTTCAATTCATTTGTGTATTTTATTTTTTTGAACCAGATCTTACTTTGTCACCCAGGCTAGAGAGCAGCAGTGTCATCATAGCTCACTGCAACCTCAAACTCCTGGGCTCAAATGATCCTCTTGCCTCAGCCTCCTGAGTACATGGGACTGTAGGTGGGTACTACCACACCTGGCTATTTCTCTGTTTTTGTAGAAACAGGGTCTTGCTCTTGCTTAAGCTGATCTTGAACTTCTGGCTTCAAGTGTTCTCCCTGCCTCAGCCTCCCAAAATGCAAGGAATACCAGACATGAGCCACCATACCTGGTCCACTTGTGTATTTAATTAAATTAATTAATTAATTAATTTATTTATTTATGACAGAGTCTCACTATGTCACCCTTAGTAGAATGCCTTGGCATCACAGCTCACAGCAACCTCAAACTCTTGGGCTTAAGTGATTCTCTTGCCTCAGCCTCCCAAGTAGCTGGGACTATAAGCACCTGCCACAACATCTGGCCGTTTTTTTTGTTGTAGTTGTCATTGTTGTTTAGCAGGCCTGGGCCGGGTATGAACCCACCAGCCTGGGTGTATGTGGCTGGTGCCCTAACCACTGAGCTACAGGCACTGAGTCCCATTTGTGTATTTTAATACCTACTCTTGACACACAAATTTAAGTACTCAATGAGCATTTTTGAGTGTGTCCTATCTGCCACTTTATTAGGTTCCTTAAAAGAGGATGCTTTCTTCTGTTTCTTGTGTTTATCCCTTAATGCAGGGAAAGACATACAAAAGAGGCTGCTCAGTCAGTGGCAAAAATGGCTCCCTGGAAAGAATGTGCTCACCTCCTTGGCAAGACAAGGATGAGCTACAGAACTCACCTGGGGACTACTGTCAGGATTGTATAGGTCTCCAGGCTTCTGACCTCGCTGGTCCATGCTGTAATATTTACAGTGACTCCACTGGACCATGGATGGGTTCGGTGGGGGCTGGGGTCCGTTAGGAACATTTAGTTGCATGACCACCACACCTGGTCCAGATGGTGACACTCCTGAGGGCCAGGAAGAAATAAGTTGATTATAAATTCAAACTGTCTTTTGCCCATCCAGCTAGCCCTGAGTGGGAAAGCCAGGAAGCAAATCCACCCACTTGCTTCAGGGTCACTCAAACTGCATCCTGCCAGGAATCTGAGATGGGTGCTGATTTGACTACTTTTGACTCCCTCTCCTCCAAACAAGTGGAAATCTGAGTGAAAGGGAGATGAGTACTAGTGTTCTCCTGGGCATCACCTGGTGAGGGGTATCATGGTATGCTTGACAGAAAACAACTCCATTCTGTCAAAACTGGGTATTAGCAAGTGGACAGGTCAGATTGTTCAAATCTTTGTTCCTGGTCTAGGCCAAGGGCTATAGACATGTACAGGCTTTTCTGGTAATGGCTGTGGATAAGCCAGACTCAGGAAATACTTCTTGGCCAAGGGTGGAGTGAGTTGGGAAACATTTCAAGCAGAGGGAATGGCATATTCAGAAAATGAAAAGGAATTCCAGGTGCTAAGCCATAGGAGCTATCTAAAGGAAGTACCAGGAGATGAGACACATTTAAAAAAAACTTTTTTTTTGAGACAGAGTCTCACTCCGTTACCCTTAGTAGAGTGCCCTGGTGTCAAGTGATCTTGGGCTCAAGTAATCCTCTTGTATCAGTCTCTCCAGTAGCTGGGACTATAGGCACCCATCACAACACCCAGCTTTTTTTTTTTTTTTGAGACAGAGCCTTAAGCTATCGCCCTGGATAGAGCGCTATGACGTCATAGCAACCTCAAACTCCTGGGCTTAAATGATTCTTTTGCCTCAACCTCCCAAGTACCTGGGACTACAGGCACCTGCCACAATGCCTGGCTGTTTTTGGGGGGTTGTAGTTGTCATTGTTTGGCAGTCCCAGGCTGGATTCGAACCCCCCAGCTCTGTTGTATTTGGCTAGCGCCTTAGCCGCTTGAGCTACAGGCGCCACCCCTGGCTTTTTTTTTTGTTTTTTCGTTGTTGTTGTTCAGCAGGCTCTAGATGGGTTAGAACCCACCAGCCCCGATGCATTTGGCTGGCGCCCTAAGCACTGAGCTTTGGGTGCCCCATAGTTTTTCTATTTTTAGTAGAGATGGGGTCTTGCTCTTGCTCAGGCTAGTCTTGAACTCCTGAGTTCAATCCACCCACCTGGGCCTCCCAGAGTATTAGGATTTCAGGCGTGAGCTACCGTGCCTTGCCACATTTGTTTATTAAACAAACGTTGAATATCTACTATGTGGTGGTTCCTATGCTGGGCACTGAGCATACAGCAAACAAGCCTGTTCCTGACCTCATAAAATGGATAGTCTGTTAGGATGTTAAACAAATAGTTGGTGTCAGAGTTTGAAGCACATTCTGGTAAGATGTTTGGTTAGATTTATCTAGTAGGTGTTGGGACTAGGATTTGTGTTGGAGAGAGCTAACTCGAGTAGGCTAAATTTAGGATGGCTGATGGGAGGGATTAACTAGCAGCAAAAAGACTATTTAGAAAGTTTCTGAAAGAGAATTTGAACTAGGCCAAATGCCAGCAGGAATGAATGGGAAGGTCAAATCCTCTGAAGGTTACACTAACAGGCTCAGGTGATTGTTGGATGTGATCCTAAGGTTTTAGCACTGGCACCCATGATAGCCTCATCCTCTCTCAGAGCTGTACTGAGAAGGATTAAGTCGTAAATCTTCCTCATGGTGAAAAGCATGGTAATGAGTAGGGACAAGCAGTTTGATGGACAGTCTCTGCTGGGAGGGGCAGGCAGGAGCTATCCGTCCCCACTGGAGATTGTCCAGACTAGGGTTTGCACTTGACCTCCTAGGCTCTATTCCTGTTGAGGCTGAGCTCACATGTTTGTGGTGGTAGAGAAATGGGAGCTGGGGGTTACTAGCTTGAAAACCTGCTGCAGTGCTGCTGTTTTCCGGGCTCGGTGCTCCAAGGCTGCCACTGCTGCTGCCATCACACTGCTTCCTGTGACAGGAAATGTTATAGCCTTTGCCCTGGGCACCAGTCACGCTGGGAAGTAAATGTGATTGTTTTTCTAGAGTAGTATTGGTCAAAGGAATGGAAAAGAATTGATGGGAGGCCTGAGAGAGCAGCTCAGGAGATACAGCACCTGTCAGATGCTGCTCCCCAGCTGGTATGTGCCCTCTACCCTCTAAGGTGCATCTAATCAGAAAGCAGAAATATTCAGAGCACAGGCTTGCCTCTCCCCATCGTCTGCCAAAAGGGACAGCATAGCTGTAGAAGGCCCACAGGAAAATTGCTTGGTTGTGGACTGTCATGCATTTAACAACTCTCAGCTTGTTGTAGCTATTCTGGGCATTTTATTTCCCTATCCTAAGAGTCTCACCTACTACAATATCATCTACCAACATTATTCAAATACCTCGATGCTACTTAAGGGTCCAATGCAAAAATAATAAAATCTACAGCTTTTCCAGAAGGCAGCTCAACATCTCAGCCTAACTCATGCCATAGGTCAGGAAGGGTAGGTGTGTCTGAGTATGTAGGGTAAGCATAAGCAGGGCAGTGGAAGCTCTTTTTAATACCAATGTGTGGCTGTAAAGAGCTATTAGGGGGCTCAAGGAGAAAGAGAACAAAGTCTTCATGTTATTTTCAGGATTCTTGGTCTCAGCCTCTATTCTTAGCTCCTCCCCACACTTAGATCTCCCCACTGGCCTGGAGCATTGTTCCTTCACTCAGCCGAAGACACAACACTACTCTGCTGAAAAGCTGATTTTTATGCTTCTCTTCCTTAAGCCCAAAGCAGGTGGCATCCCTTAGCAGCAGAACTGTTCTTAAAAGACATAGCAATAAAAATAAAAATAAAAAAAAAAACCCACCCAACCTGCTGTCCAGTGACAGCACTTCCATATAATCAGGTTGAGGGAAGGAGCCTGGGTGGAAAGAGGGTGGGAAGTGAATGGGAAGGGGGGACCAAGGGGTTGAATAAGGAAATCAATTTCAACTTGAAAGCTCTGACAGGAGAGGGGACATGTGAATGGCTTTTTAAGTGGCATCATTAAACCTAGGCAGAAAGGTCGATTGGTCAGAGCAAACCCCATAAATACAAACAGATGACATTTATGTCTGGCAGAATTGTCTTTTGTTTTTTTTTTAAAATCACTGAGGTAGAAAACTGATAAGCCTTCTTCCTTAGCACCAGAAATCAAATCTATAGGAAGGAATGCCCAGAGAAATAAACTCCACAGGCAACTTTCCCAAATTATAGGACAGAATCCAATAACACCTTAGTTTTTTCCCTTTTTTTGGTGGGGGAGTGAGGTACCTCAGAAAGTCAGAAAGAAAACAGTAATCTCAGCTTCAGAAACCCTTTAGCTAAAAAATGACTAAGTAATGAGAGGCTATTACTACATGCATTTTCCTCTGTCCACAATGCTGTGTCACTGTGAGCTGGGCATCTATGCACAGACATCATGGCCACTTTATTTCTGTGTGCATTGTTCCCTGACAAGCATCCCTGTAGAAACCTCAAGGGACTTGCAAGCCATCATTTTAGTAGGAAGAAAAGTGTCTCCTGGGTTAGAGTTATGTTTTATATTACAGTGGAAGAATTAGGGTACAGGCCTGGGGGTAAACTGGGAAACTACAAAAATGTATTAATAAACCACAACAGTTATTCCAGGAACAGCCAATCCTAATCCCTGCCTTTATTTTTGGAAAAGTGACCATGTTGCTACATGAGAAGAGGGCGGGTGACTGTCCTCTGAAGGTGACAGAGGGGCCCTTGTGGCCTGTGCCTGCCTTTTTCCAGTAATGGGTGAACTGGAAAGGAAGGGGGAACAAACCCTTGTTTCCCCTTCTTCCCACCCTCTTACGTTGCCATGAACAGAATTAAAAACCTTTAAAGTCAATGGTATGGTAAATATGCTCTCTTAGATGATGTGAGTGGAACAGAGGATCCAACTATCTAGGAGAAATACAAGGGGTCAGTTAGAAGCCTACAGTTAATTAGGGTTGCCAGGCATAAAGGAAATAGAACTGCGAAAATTCTAAAGCAGCAAGAGAAATAGATGATGAAGAAAGTCTCCCATGTCTTTTGACTTCAGAAGCCTAGGTTATTTCCTTCCAAACCCAGTCCTGATCTTTAGTGCTGACAACTTCTATTTGTTTTTTTTTTTTTTGACAGAGCCTCAAGCTGTCACCCTGGACAGTGTGCCATGGCATCACAGCTCACAGCAACCTCCAGTTCCTGGGCTCAAGCGAGTCTCCTGCCTCTGTCTCCCAAGTAGCTGGCACTACAGGCGCCCGCCACAACGCCCGGCCATTTTTGGGTTGCAGCCCTCATTGTTTGGCAGGTCCAGGCTGGATTCGAACCCGCCAGCTCAGGTGTACGTGGCTGGCGCCTTAGCCCGTTGAGCCACAAGTGCCAAGCCTAGTGCTGACAACTTCTAAAGTAACAATTTTGTTTCAGTTTTCTTAACTTAGTACTAGGTCCAGAGTAGGTGATTAAAGAGAATTTTTTACACGTGGTTTGTTCTCAATTCAAAGATCTTGTACTAGAAGATGGACAGCTATAACCAGAGACCATGAGATGTTCTGACATCCCACAAAGGATATACACGAAATGCATGTGCATGTCTGCCTGTAAATACATACACACACTCATTTTAATAAACAGGAGAGAAAACGCCCTGTGGTACCATGTACCACCACAGACTACACTGATTCTTGAAGCTGGTTTCTGCAATTTCCATACCGCACTGGGAATTTTTCTTTTTGAGACAGAGTTTTACTTTGTTGCTCTTGGTAGAGTGCCGTGGCATCATAGCTCACAGCAACCTCAACTCTTGGGCTCAAGTGATTCTCTTGCCTCAGCCTCCCAAGTAGCTGGGACTACAGGCGCCTGCCACAACTCCTGGCTATTTTTAGAGATGAGGTCTTGCTCTTGCTCTTGCTCAGGCTGGTCTTGAACCTGTGAGCTCAGGCAATCCAGCTGCCTCCGCTTTCCAGAGTGCTAGGATTACAGGCGTCAGCTACCACACCCTGCCTACCCCACTGGGAATTTCAAGGCCAAGTGCCCATGGCAGACACTAGCAGAAATAGCTAGAGATATGAATAACAAAAAAGGGTAAGAGCTATTGAACTGAAAACTTCAGCCTGTAAGAAATTCATATTTGGCCTGGATGAAGGTCAAAGTCATTGCTCCTTAAAGGTAAGAACAGATCACATCTAACAAATAAGTCTAATTCTAGAATCAGCATCTAACACAGTGAGGATGCAAAAAAAAAAATCTTTTAGCATTTCTAAATGGGGAAAACTGGCAAAACTTCTCCCTCTCACCAGAAGAGGGCACTCTGACATTCCTACAGCAGAATGGAATGGGGATGGTTAAAGGCTAAAAATTAAGACTTTGCCCTCTCCAGACCCCCTGAAGGTTTTAACTGCAGTGTACTGCCATATCAGGGTAGGGTGAAAGGTATACAAACAGGGACAGCTGTGACTTGGTGTGTAGGGGAAGCTCTTGGCAAAGGCATTGAGAGACTGCATGGCACAAACTTACTGACCTAGAATAGCTGGCCCCTCCAAAGAGGGCCTTCAGCTGTTTAACATGATGTCCATTTATTTCTCACTGGAGGGAAAAGGGATAGAGTACAAAGCCTGTTGAAAATTGTTGAGGATGCAGCATGGGATATGGAAAAAGACACTGCTGGGTGCAGTGGCTCACACCTATAATCCTAGTGCTCTGGGAGGCAAAGGTGAGTGGATCACTTGAGCTCAGGAGTTGGAGATCAGGCTTAGCAAGAGTGAGACCCTGTCTCTACTACAAGTAGAAAAACTAGCCAAGTTTTCATGGCCTGTAGTCCCAGCTATTCAAAAGCTGAGGCAAGAGGATCCCCTGAGTCCAAGAGTTTGAGGTTGCTGTGAGCTATGATGATGTCATGTCACTCAACCCAGGGCAACAGTGAGACTCTGTCTCAAAAAAAAAAAAAGACTAAAATTCAATTTCTAGGACTGTGATCTTAGGCAAGTTATTTAATCTCTTTAAATCAAATTTCTACCTCACAAAGTTGTGATGAGAATTAAAATTTTATAAGGTACAAGAGTATACTACAAACTGCTAAACAAATCTAAGATATGACTTAAAAAGCATTTAGTTAACTTTCCTCATACTCCCAAGAGAAAAGAAAAGCTGCCTATAGGAAGAGTGAGTACAAGAGACACAGTGTCAGCTCGGCACCTGTGGCTCAATGAGCTAAGGCGCTGGCCACGTACACCTGAGCTGGTGTGTTCAAATCCAGCCCGGACCCGCCAAACAACAATGACGGCTACAACCAAAAAATGGCCGGGCGTGGTGGTGGGCGCCTGTAGTCCCAGCTACTTGGGAGCCTGAGGCAGGAGACTCGCTTGAGCCCAGGAGTTGGAGGTTGCTGTGAGCTGTGATGCCACGGCACTCTGTCCAGGGTGACAGCTTGAGGCTCTGTCTCACAGAAAAAAAAAAAAAAAAAAAGAGACACAGTGTGAGTACAATGCTGGATTCTGAAAAGAAGAAAGAAGACAACAATAAAAACTGGGCAAGAGACATGAATAGAACCTTTCCTCACAAGGACAGAAGAATGGCCAACAAACATACAAAAAATTGCTCATCATCCCTAACAATCAGAGAAATACAAATCAAAATACTTTGAGGTCAGTGAGAACAGCCCACACCACAAGGTCCCAAAGCAATAGTTGCTAGCTTGAGTGCAGAGAGAACACTCATGCACTGTTGAGGAACTACAAACTTTTTTTTTTTTTTTTTTGAGACTCACTATGTTGCCCTCAGTAGAGTGCCGTGGTATCACAGCTCACTGCAATCTCAAACTCTTGGACTTAAGTGATTCTCTTGCTTCAGCCTTCCAAGTAGCTGGGACTACAGGTGCCTGCCACAATGCCCAGCTATTTTTTGTTGCAGTTGTCATTGTTTAGCTGGCCTGGGCTGGGTTCGAACCCGCCAGCCTTGGTGTATGTGGCAGGCACCATGACCACCATGCTATGGGCGCCAAGCCAGGGATTGCAACCTATTAATAGAACAGCCTCCATGGAAAGCAGTATGGAGAGTCCTCAAAGAACTAAAAGTAGACCTACCATTTGGCCCTGCAATTCCCCTACTAAGCATTTACCCAAACAACAACAAAAAAGACATTTTACCACAAAGACATTTGGCCTAGAATGTTCATAGCTGCTATGTTCACAATCACAAAGATGTGGAAACAGCCGAAGTGCCCATCAACATATGAATGGATTAACAAACTGTGGTATATATATACCATGAAATACTATTCAGTCATAACAAAGATGGAGATTTTGCATCCTTTTTAACAACCTGGCTGGATTTGGAGAATATTCTCCTAAGGATCTCACGATTAGAAATACAAGAATTACATGTACTCAATACCAATTTGAAATTAGGAGATTAACAATTACAGACCACATGAGAGAAAATCTCAATTAAATTCGAGGAGGAGGAGGGACAAGGGGGCTCACTGGCTTCCCTCCCAGTCAGAACACCACATGGATACTGGGAACACTCTCTGGCTGCAGGACACAGCTCAACTCTGACTTTAACCAGTCATATGTAAATTATACAGCGTAATAACTTGTGGCCTCATATTAACCTGAAATAAAAAAGAATTAAAAAAAAAAGACAACAGGAAAGCAAGGAACTGAATTAGAGATGTGGCTACCCAGGGATGAGGCAACTAACCCTCACGTGTTGAGAGGTCAGCCTCGGTACTCCTAAAAACATCAGCCAACACGTTGGTCTTTCTTCATGATAGAGTCACAGGAGAGACAGGCCTGCACTCTTTCTGCCTTTCCCAGCTCTGAAGTACAAGTCCTTCAACTGTGTTTGTTCTTGCCAGTGCCCAAGACCTCGCCCCGACCCAATTCTTTATCCTCTTACCTGAGTACTGCTGTGGCATCTGTGGTGGACTGCAGGGAGAGGGAGACTGAGGCATCTGGTACTGCTCAGACCCAGGAGGTTGCAGAAACCCCACAGAAGGGCTGGGGAGATGGAGAAGAGAGGAGTGGTGAACCAGCAGAGGGAGGAACGCAGCTCCTGGCAAACAGCTGCTGCTTCCTAGGCCTCCCCTGTGGGAAGCAGAGGCAGCTCCAAGCCATTCCCAGACCAATTTGCCATGCAATTTCTAAAATCACTCATCAGTTCAAAGTTAATTATATGTATTTGTACTTGATCATCTTTCAATTAGGAAGCCGCTAATCAGTGCTACAGATGGAATGTTAGCAACACATGCTCTTCCCAACACTGTGGAAACATCATACAGATAGGTGCACACGCACACACAGACTCCAAGAAACACAAAGAGAGGGCCAGAGACAGACACACAGTGCTGGACAGAGATGGATTAAAAAATGCCTCAGATTGCTGATTATTTTTTCCTAAAAGTAAAAAATTAAAAAAAAAAAACTAAGGGGTGGGCGCCTATAGCCCCATGCACTGGGGATGTCGGGTTCGAACCCAGACAGGGCCTGCTAAACAAAAACAAACAAACAAAAAAAAAAAACACTAAGAAGATACATGATTTAAGATATGTACACACAATGGCAAACATAACCACCTAAAGACAAATAGGAAAAAAACCCCATAAAACACAGAACAACATGGAGACACATATAAAAAGACAGAGATAAATATACACACATGGGGAGACAGACACACAAAAACACATATAGTAAGCCCAGAACTGATTCTAGATCCAGCTCTGCTTCTAACTATTTATGTGAAATTGAGTAAGTTTCTTAACATCCTTAGCTAGAATTTCCTCATTTAAAAGTAAGGGGGTGGGCTCGGCGCCTGTGACTCAACGGGCTAAGGCGCCAGCCACGTACACCTGAGCTGGCGGGTTATAATCCAGCCCGGGCCCGGCCAAACAACAATGACGGCTGCATCCAAAAAATAGCTGGGCGTTGTGGTGGGTGCCTGTAGTCCCAGCTACTTGGGAGGCAGAGGCAGGAGACTTGCTTGAGCCCAGGAATTGGAGGTTGCTGTGAGCTGTGATGTCACAGCACTCTATCCAGGGTGACAGCTTGAGGCTCTGTCTCA